>JABJVR010025891.1:0-19105 GCA_025773905.1 Chitala chitala
GCCGCCATCATCATCATTATTATTATTATTAAATTGTCTGTTGTAATATCACGGTTTTATACAGGTTCTGTTAATTCAGGAGCTCAGCATGAAAGTTTTTCTTGTTACTATTCGTAAACACCCACAAATAGTAATGTCACATTGTGTACACTGTGCCTTAAGAGCAGTTTCAACGGAGTGGCTGAGACTGTGGATCTGCAGACCTAACGTTTCCCCTGTAGCTCCCAGTAGGGGCCTTTCCTGAAGTACTCCTGAGGAAGCCACTGCCTAAAATGCTCTAGCTGCTGCAATGTGTATAAAGTCTATCTTTACTTTATAAAATAATGACAATACATCATACATGTGTGTACAAGTGTGTGCACCAGAAAAGGCCCTGTGTCATCTGTGGTCACGGGTATTCTCCCAGCTGTCTCGCCGTGTGTGTGTGTGTGTGTCTGTGTGTGTGTGTGTGTGTGTGTGTGTGTGTGTGTGTGTGTGCAGTTTGAAACAAGTACACAGTTGCTGAAGAAAAGCTAAGGACACGTCAGGCTCACTGACAGTCAAACTCTGAGTGTTCAGGAGTTCTAATTTAGAGCACAGGGGGGAAGACTAAATAGGCCTGTACACTAATGTGACTGTTTTGAGCTAAGGTCAGCCTCTGTGAGCTGATGCAGGGCTGCATGTGGTTCATAGATGGGAAAGGAGCAGGCAACCAGGCAGCCGTGTCTTCCTGCTTCACTCCTGTTGGATGCCTTCAGCAGATGGCTCAGGCAGGGAGAAACTGTGAGCAGTACATATTTCATAGCATCGTTAGTTCTAACCGCTGGTAGTGTTTGGGCATTGCTGTTGTTATAGAGCTTGGTCAGATGAGTGTGCATGCTGAGATGATGCATATCATATACTCATCCATTCACTCATTCATTCATGTATTAATCTTTTAAATATATCAGTAAGGTACTTATAACAATCCAATTAATTTTAACTACTATAAAAAGTTTGTATTTTTGAATTCACTATTCAAAAATATTTCATATTGTACTTGAACAAATGTATATGTTAAAAAACAACAGCGAAGAGACAGTCAAAACAAATCTGTAAAGTCCACAAGGGAGCTAATAGATTATCCCAGAGTGGATGTATGTTAAAATGGGAGGTGGGACTATATCCTAGCTTTTGCGTAGCTTCTTATAGTTAATGAGAGAACTGGAAGCTTGGTCTTCTCACTGGGTCAGAGGTCATCCCTGTTTCTATGGTGACAAACAACTTGTTTCAAAGCCTGTGCCCATTCTCTGACTGTCTGATTGGGTTATTTTTAGAAGCTTTGTTATATTCTTGATAACTTCATATTGAAAAACAACCCATAGCACCAAACATTCTGTAATTTTTTTCCGCTCATATAAAAGGAAAATAACTTGAATGATGATTTAACAACTTAGGCCCGCTTGAGAGACATTTGATGCTATAATTTCCTGTTGTTCCTTGAAGATCATTACTATACAATGTTTTTTTTTCCATTAGCTCAAGGCACAGGTGATGATGGATATTAAAACTGACCTTTAAGGGGAGAGCTTCTCAAAACGTATTGCCAAGCAGTTGACTGTAGCTTTCAATAATGAAGGTAATAGAGACGCTCATTTCCCCAGTAGTGTTAATATATATTACAGCTTTGTACACACA
Organism: Chitala chitala; assembly: GCA_025773905.1. Lineage (NCBI taxonomy): Eukaryota > Metazoa > Chordata > Actinopteri > Osteoglossiformes > Notopteridae > Chitala > Chitala chitala. The sequence goes on from JABJVR010025891.1 coordinate 1,657, forward strand.
CACATACATCAGGAAGTCAATTATGAGTAATAAGCAGTACAAACCACTTGGAACTATTATCAGTATTAGCACCAGATGCTTTCCACCCCCAAGACACGTTTTACGTTTTGTGTGCATTCAGTTCTAGTTGTTTGACTGGTGACAGCATGCTTAAATGTCTGTGCGGCCAACGGCACAAAGTAGAAACAGCACGCCACCAACCAAGGGTGAAAATATGCTTTTGTTTGGTACAGAGTAGCACACAAGCATAAACATGCTTTGTATGTTTTTTCATTTCTAACTGTGAACGTTTTTTATAACGTGCTTACGAATTCATGCTGATGGCACATGCTGTGTAATAAATTTAGGAGATACTGTCCGGAATTTGTATATGGTACATCTTCTATGCAATTTTTGCTATATATTTTGGAGAGGTTGATGTGAAATGTATTTTCTAAAAAAATATCACTGCAGTATGGTCTTTAGTTCACCATTTCGAGGGAGACTCTTCTTTTCTTCTTTCTAATACTACATGATCAAGGAAGAGGGACAGATTAAGTAATTGTAGCTTTGCATATTTTTAATGGAGGATGGTTCCCTTACAGAACGTAGACTGTGTGGGCGTGTTGTCTTAAAAGGCAGACACATGGTTCAATTTGCTTTCGACTTTGCCTGCAATGTCCGTGGTAAACCTCCACCTTAACCTTTTGAATCCACTGTTCTCATCAAATATCTTCAAGCCTCACTGTTGGTGTTCTTGGCATTTAGCATCTTAATCCAGGCACTTGGTACTTTGGCTGTACGAAGCGCGTAGCTCAGAAACTCTGAATTTTCAGGTCCAATTAACATCATCTGTGCTCCGTTCTCTGTGCTCAAGGCCTGCATGTGAAGTACACAGCTGGAACCTAATTCAGCAATTTCTCTGTTTGAATTCATAACGTACGCCCTTAGAAAACAAAGGGAAGCTATAAAGGGCTGTTGCCGCACTGGTTACAGTCTGAACATAGTATAAACTGAATAGCTTGATAAGCAGCATGGTCTTAATTATTGATGGTGGAAATTGAACATAATTAAATTTCCATTATCTTGAAACTAGAGATGACATGTATACAGTAAGTGGGTGTGTGCTGAGCAAAGGCGGTTTGCATATTTTTTGGTGAAATGCATTTCAGCATTTCTGCTAGTTTAAACAAATAAATAAAAACGTTAACGTGAAACACAGTGGCTTTTCCTTGAGCACGTCCTGCCGTTGACATCCAACAGCGGCCGTTTGCATCATATTCCGCTGCTGGTGTGGGTTATTTTCAGTCTACTTTAAAGTTTAATAAGAGTCTTGGCTTCTTTGATGTGGATTCCAGAGGTTTTGTGTGCCTTTCCTTATATTGAAGTGCAGGAACACTTAGTCACTGATTGTTCAAAAGAACCTAAAAGATTCTGATTCCTTGTATCCCAAATATGATGTCAGAAAAATTCCTGCAGTCTGATACTAAAGATGAATAAATGTAGAGACAGACACGCATTGCATTACATATGCTCTGCAGTGCACAATGAGGAGAGTAACAACTGCAGCCAGCATCTTTCTCACAATTAGCAAATTTTACCATTTATTTTATTAAATTATTTTATTAAAACTGTGTTTTTAATGCACTGTAAACAGATTAATTTTTTAATGTTACCCACCCTCTGTACTCACTTAGAACATACCTTTGACAACATTTGGTGAGGTGTTGTAGGTATGATTTTTCAGACCAGTCTTCTGCAATTTTTAATCTGAAAATGTCCATTCCTACCAAACATTAGTCACAGCAGACTCAACGGAAATAGAATCAACATCACATCATGGATTTCACGCCTTCATCTTTTTGGTAATGAGCGGTAAAATGTCCATGTAACCAATTAAAGAAAGAAAATTCAACAAAGAACAAGGGAGTGTGTTTGTGTTAGACTCAGCAAACTGTACATAAGTGATGGAATTTTTTTTTTTAATAAATTGACAATTTCATTTATATGCATTGCACATTCTGCTGCATGACCTTGAAAAAAGATAAAACATAAAGCAATTGTTCTTACATGCCAATCATAAGCATAAGGTATTTGTGTCAATTCCTGTTTTCATCTGAACCCAGTTAGAAACTTAAATCGGACACTGTATTGCCGCTATTCCTTTCTGAATCCATTGATAAACACAAACCTGACATCTGATTTGTCCATTTCACCTCTGAATTTATTGATAAATACAAACCTGACATACGATTGGATCATTTCCCTTATGAATCCATTCATAAGCACAAACCTGACATTCAGTTGGCCTGTTTCCCTACCCCAATTCTCCAGCAGATGCATCTGAAATTTATACTGACATCTGTTTACAATAATATTTTCTATGTGAAATTTATGAAATCCAAGAAGGCTGCTATGGAGGTTGGGTAGAAAATGTTAAAGTGGGTAAGGGTTGCATCCTTTCAAAACTCCTACTTGATACTACTGAGAAGCAAGTTTAATTTTTCTGTGTGTGTGTTTGATTATATGTGCGTACGTGTGTGTGTGTGTGTGTGTGTGTGTGTGTGTGTGATTTTTTTGTGTCTGCTTATCTTGGTGCCTGTTTGTGGAGTGTGTTTGTGCATGTATATCTGCTTGTCAAAGAAATCAAGATGCCACAAACAGACAACCAAGGATTTCATAGGCAGGTTTACTACAAACACAAAGAAACAGGTCTGTCCTGTTCTTAGAGCTCTACAACAGTATCCTTCCCAACAGTATCCTTCCCAACAGCATCCTTCCCAACCGCACCTTTCCCAACAGCATCCTTCCTAACAGCATCCTTCCCAACAACATCCTTCCCAACAGCACCTTTCCCAACAGCATCCTTCCCAACAGCATCCTTCCTGGCAGCATCCTTCCTAACAGCACCTTTCCCAACAGCATCCTTCCCAACAGCATTCTGAGAGAAGGCCATCAGTATATGTTTATTTATATTTTTGTATTTAGATGTTATTTTCTTCTGGGAGTCTCACTAACTCAGTAACACTTTGTAAGTGACCCAGTGTAAGCATTTTTATGTTTTAATATTTAATGTTATTTATTTAAAAAATATTTTGTGTGAGTTTAAACTAGATGTGGAATTCATTATAATTTCTGGACTACAATTACATGTGATTTTATTTGTAAAGGTGCAACACTGTTTCATTCTGTACTCTAGTTACATTTGCATCTTCTACATGCACTGATAGAAATAACTCAGATGAGTTTTTGCAAACTTCACAAAGTTTACACATTAGGGTACTCACAACAATCTAGAATGCACACTGTGGACTTTTCTGGAACAAAATTCAGCAATATACTAAAAAATTAGAGTTGTGCAGAATAACTTTACATGGTGGTTGTCACCAACTGGTAAGACTGCTCAGTGGTTGCGTATTGGCACTGTGTGGCTGAATAGAGGTGACACTGAGGAATCAGCGGGATAAAGAGTGTCCCGCCATTCACATGTTACTGTGTGCTTTTCTCTTCCATCTGCTCCATTTAATTAATTCCCCAAACAGGCTTTATGTACAGTTCCTGCCTGTTTCAGCCAGGAAACGACACAGCACCTTGCTAATATTACAGCGAAACCTTCCATAGCAGAGCTGAGTCATAATCTAATAGTAAATATACAGTGTCACTCAGGATCACACACACACACACACACACACACATATACATTATCACCATTCTAAAGGATTAAAAAGGTTTTTGGAGAAGTCGATTTCATGGCTTAGTTTTTGTTCTGCACAGACTGAAAAATGAGACAGAACCATTGTTTACATTAGTTATTGTAGTAATTTATTAAAAAATTAACTAGTGTTTTTTTTTTTTTGCTTCCTTGTTTATTTTTGCCTTACACTGAGCACAGCAGCACCATCTATAGAAGCAGGAATAAACTGATGATATGACTGACCTCAGACCAGACCTTCCAACAAAACAGAGACATGATTGGTTCTAGTATTACTTGAAAACAGAATTACTCCTGTTCACTGGCCTAGAGAAAAGATAATGCTGACCAAAAATGTGCATTCTAAATCAATAATCTGGGTTGCCAGTTTGTGCTGCATGCAGTAATCTGAAAATAGTTATATACTATCTCATGGCATTAATCCTTATTGTGGAAATTTCTGTGTCCAGCCTTGTGACAGTAATACATATTCTGGGAATTCTCAAGCATAATAACGTGACTTTATTCCCTATTGTGCGGATCGTCACATCTATTCTCATGAAATTGATTCAGGTTCTGCAGACTGCTGTGTTCGGTCACATGCTATCGATCCGTATTGTGGCATTAATGGCATTAATCCATATTATAGATCTGTATTGTGGCCACCCACGAGCAAAGAGCAATACTGTTCCTGGTTGCCATAACTCTAAATCTGGAAGTCTGCAAACTTGAGGTCCCGTGTGAATATTTTTGGTGATCAATTGGATGTAAAATGTCATGTGCAGGATCCGTACTGCCTTTCTCAAAAAGTGAGGATTATGTTACAAAAACAGGACGTTGATATTTTAAGTGAGTTTGAAGAACAAATTGTCAGTGCTGAAATTGATGCTAAAACGGTCCATATATTAGCTGTTAAGGTCCTGAGCAGGCCCATTAACAGCTATTATGTACAAGCCGGTCCCTCTGATTGCTGATGGATTTATTTAGATAGTGCACAGTCTGCTAATGAGGCCTGTGTGTGACAGCAGACATGGGCTTGCTGTTAGTTTTCTCCTCAGCGGGGCTGGGTGTGGAGGGAGGACGGCACCGCCGCAATTTCCATGTGCATCACTGGGGATGTTTTGATCCACCCTTTCTTACGCATCAGATGCCGTCCCTGAAGGGCAGAAGAGAACAACCATTAAAGGAAGTGAGTAAAAGGAGGAGGGACACAGGCAGAAAAGGTGGATAGAGAAAGTGAGAAGTTTTTAGAAAACAAATCTGCTCATCGTAAGGAAAGGAAAAAGCTGACAAAGCTAAGAGTGTACTCAGCTGGCTGTAACACCATGTGTGCTCAATCTCTCTGCCAGCACTCAGTCTCTCTCCCAGCACTCGGTCGCTCTGTGAGCACTCAGTCTCTCCGTGAGCACTCGGTCCATCTGTGAGCACTCAGTCTCTCTACTAGCACTCGGTCTGTCTGTGAGCACTCAGTCTCTCTGTCAGCATTCGGTTTGTCTGTGAGCACTCAGTCTCTGTTAGCATTCGGTCCGTCTGTGAGCACTCAGTCTCTCTGTCAGCATTCGGTCTGTCTGTGAGCACTTAGTCTGTCTGCCAGCACACAGTTTCTTTGTCCATGGTCAATAATTCCATGAGCTTGCAGTGTCTACATGAGCTTTCAGTCCCAGCTCAAGTAATCCCTTGCTCCATATTGTGGGTTTTTATGAACATCTGATTTTCAGAATTCACACAATGAATAATCATGAAAGTAGATAATGGCATCAGACCAACCACCAGTAACACAATGCATGTTATATAGTTGTGAACTGTACACTTAATTTAAATACATTGTGACATTTTTGTTTTGGTGTCTGTTACTTTAGCTAACTACTAACTTGTACTACCCCAACTCCTATTAATAATACTGGGCAGATTAGTTTTGAAATGCTTGTCATATTTACATTTTGCCACAATTAGCTGCTGTGGGTTTTGAAAATGCTCTGTACTTATTTTATTCATAAATTTTCACGATATACTTACACAGTTCAGAGGCATGCTCATCATAGTTGAAAGGGACACTGACTCAACATGGGTCATGAACCTATAACCCTGTGGTTACATACTGGAAAATTATGTAGTGTTTTGGTTCAACACATTGTGAACCTGCCCTAAGGTAGCAGTGGACATGGGGGGAGGGGGGCAAACAGAACTGGGCCAAATGTATTTTTACTGAGGAACTAAAGCTCAACAGCAAGGAGCAGCCTGATGGCTCGAAGGGGTGGAACATCGGACTGGGAGGCTGAGCAAAACACTCAATGCCAGCCTTCCTAGGTGCTGCTGTAGGTGCTCCTACTGTGTGGCTGCCCGCTTCTCCCCCCAGAAGGACGGGTTAAATCGAGAGAACAGATCTTCTTCTGACATGTATATGTACACAGTGACAATAAAGCTGCTTCTTCTTTGAGTGAGAAATTGTATAGGATTTGCATAAATTCATTATAATGTAATTTGGAAACCATATTAACAGTACCACATAATTCTCTGCACAAGATGCACATTCGTTAGACACAGAGATCTCAGTAATCAGGTTGGGAGCCCCATCAGTTTAGCACTTTATTTTATACAACAGGAAACTGGACCTTTGCGTGTATGTTGGCGGGAGAGAAGTAGCTGTGGCTTAAATGAGTGATAATATTTATTCTGACAGAGGGCTGAAATGTTAAAGTGGCTGTAATTGTCTGCTAAACTTATAGTGCTTTGCTATTATGTAGGTTTTTATCAGAGGTGTAAGTATCTGTTATTGAGCACATTAAGTGGAGATACACTATATTTAGTATTTGAACACATTAGCATAGGTAAAGTGAAAGGGCCTTTGTCTGTCACTAGTCCTAGTTAGTTAGTTAGTTAATCTAATGAGACAGCACTTCCCACCTGATCAGCAGAATTGTATAAAATGTCACATCATTAGTGGTAATAATGCAGGGGTGGACCATACCCATCTTAACATATTCCATTTCCTTTAAAAAAGCATTTACCCATCCCTATTTATAGAAGACACAAAAAACACCTAATACATTATATTGCTAATAAACAATGTCACTGTATATATAAGAAATTAAATTCTAGCCTAATCCTTTTGTCATTATAATCCATCGTTGGTTGCTCAGTGCTGTTATATTATTCTTAATTTTTTTTTCCTCACAAAGAATAGAGAGCAGTTTTATGTAAACGTGAAGCGTTCACATTGACAGGTTTACGTGATACTAGACTTTCCCTTGCACTTATTCAGTTATTAGACATACAATTGCTATATTTTGAAATGACTGCCATTGGAGAGGTTATTTGCTATAGTTTATCTTGATTGCAATTTTTTCAGACAGGAAAGAGAGCGGGCAGGGAAAAGCCAGGAGGGGAGCACAGGTTATTCTGAGTCAGTGTTACAAAGCTCCATCCTTGTTGCCTGGACAATCGTTTAAAACACCTATGTTTTAACCAAGAGCGTTTGACGAGAATGGGCAATGGCTCTTTTTTTGTATTGACTTCTGCCTTGGTCCTAAATATAAGACACTTGCAGTGCTGGGAGATTTTTGAGTTCTTTGTGTGAGGCATGATTTTCTGCACACTTGTGCAAGGAAGCACAGGTTGGATGCTGGGATTGGGGGGGGTGGGACTAATGGGACAGGAAGCCAGAGCTGATTGGTCCTGATGAACCATGATTACATATTTAGATGAGTTGTATGGCAGCTTGCTGCGTTGCTTCTCACTAGTCAGAAGTGGAGTGTCACGTAGAGGTAGTGAGGGAGCTCTGCAGTAGAACAGCTTTGTGAAGGAATTCTAGTGAAAAGCCATGAGTGCCAAAACTGCCAAAGCCTGTGTCTCAGTGATTTACCTCAGTGTGTCTTTTTATTTTATAGTGCCTTTGTTATTTAAAATGATTATTTTAGTAGGTGAACCCCTAGTGTTAGCCTGAAAAACAATTTGCTTTTATGTGCAAGTGTCTCACGGTGTGTGAAATAATTTCACCACCGGTGGGACTTGATCACATCAGGCCTCCTTGGAATTCCCACTCCAGGAAAGCATGTGGCAATATTGGAATGGGGATGTTAAATCAGTGTGATGCTTTGTACCTCCAGAGAAAGTCTGGTCTATAATAAAGCTGTTACTGTTCTAGCACTCTCACCCTGATATAATAAGCAACTGATGCCTTCGAAGACAAAAAAAAAGCTTTTCTGCTTTCCTGCAGTTCGTCAGATGTAGATGCAAGATACACCATTATAATTCAACATATGTATAATTAGCGTGTTTATGTCGTATACTAAGTATGAATTAATCTGATGTTTTTGGTCATGTATGTTGACCGTCAATTGAGAACTCCCTAGATGCCAGGATGAGAGAGAGTCATTCCTTCAGATGTTTGTTTAAAGAACCAATGCTGGGACGCAGGTGAGATGAGCGGATTGTTGGTGAAGCAGGTCTCATCACTCTTCAGTAGTGATACTGGAATCAGAACCATTAGAATTATTCTGGCTATCTTTATTGGCATTTACATCTCTACCCAAGACATCACTGCTACTCCTTCACTTCATGTTCTGAAAGCTTTCGGTAAACGGTAAAACGCCATTCATATTTATGCATATATATTTAACGTTGAGATGAGTAATAAAACTGCAACATCAAGGGTAATTATATGCATCACGCACATACAGTACTCAAGTAACAGGGTCTGCAGAATCATAGGGTAGTCTTTGAGGTGTGTCAATAGAAACACCTGGAGAGACATGATTGTATGTGTGCACAGGAGGTTCTTCTCTTTCCATGTAACCCGTACATTGCTGTTGTTCTCAGGGTCGGACTTCCTCTGCACCACTCATATAATCCCTGTGAAGAACGAAGAAGGGGTGGTTATGATGTTCATCCTCAACTTTGACTACGTGGTCGATGAAGGAAGCAGCGACTCGCTGGAGAGACTCAAGCTCTCGCCTCCTTGCAGACGGGAGCACGGTGAGTGAAGTCCTCATATTTCTTTGCAAGCTGATATGGATTTTTATGTACCCAAGGCAAACTTTAGTTTTTATTGATGTTTTCCTGAATATGAGGACAATGGCTTGGTGTAAAAGTTTAATAGGTAGCATAGTTCTAAGCATGTCTGAATATGATCTCAAATCTGCATGCATGGTTATGGGGGATTTGACATCCAGTGGATGGTCTTTGAACTGTCAAATGACACATTATAGAAATTTCAGTCTTTTAGTGTGCCAGCGTTCAGTATGGCGTATGCTATAATTGCTTATCATTTTTACTTCTTTTTGTAAAATCAGGTTGTGTATTGTAAATCTTATTGAAACGACCATTTTGACAGGAAAATGCAGGTTTGAAATAAACTGGACTGCTCAATACTAAATAATTAAATCTAGGTACCTTTTGATTACCTACAAAACCTCACTAATTAAATCTAATTACAAGAATTGAGCTCATGCTTAGACCTTTAATTATTCGTTATTGTAGTTTAATTACTTCCTAACCTATATGTAAGTAAAAAAAAAAACATTTTGTTAAATTTGAAAGACAGAAAAGACTCAGATTTTGAAAAAAGCAGTTAAAAAAAATAGCAGTGAATTGACTGGATTTTTATAATGACCGTGCCATGGGTCTCGCTGTTTAAAAAATCAGTTTTATGAGTGGTCACTGGGGTGTGCTGCTGTAGTCAGCAGAATGGTGATGTGAATGGAGCACGCTTTCCTTGGTAGGCCAGCTGGTTTATGGGGATGTTGCTTAAGACCTTCATGGCTGGGTGTCCCTCTGTCCACACTATAGGAGCCATCTGCTTTGAGGTTCCTCTCAACTATACCTAAGCAAAGCTCCAAACCCCTTGTCCCCTGCTTGCGCTTGGTGAAGCAGCCAAGTTTAGCTCCTGCCTCCCCAGCAGGGCTGTGACCTCCCATCTGCACACCTGCTGTCCCCACCCAGTCCTGAATCATGTGCATTGAACCCTAGCCAGTCCAGAAAGGGCACATATGACTTTCAGCGAGCTCGTCAGGCAATTAGCGCCTGCATGCGAGCACAATTGTTTCAGTCATATGCGGAGATGCGATCTCCTTACTACGCAGTATTCCCAAAAAGGCCGACTGGTTGCCACCATTATCAGCTGCAAGGATACATATTTCAGTCATGTTGGCCTTGACAATATTTTCTATGCTAACTGACTGGCTGTGTTTACAATACACCATGCATTTCTAGTTTCTGAAAGACTGCATCCAGTGCTTTTCACCCATGGAGCATCTCTGGCCCCAAGTCTGTTACAATTATGTAGTCTGACACCATCCATTTAAAACGGCAGTATTTTAGCCTCATAGGACAGGTAAAGTGTATTACAAAGTCAATTACAATAATTGGATAGCAAAACCTAACTTACTATGGCATGGTAAAGCTCTTTAGAAGTGGTACAACAAAAAAAGTGAGGTGCCCCACCATTGTTTTTTCTACACTGAAGCATTTAATTAGCCACATAGCTTTTTTCTTTTACTGGCTCTGACTTCATACTCGTTTCCAACACAGCCGATGTTTCTAATTGTTTTTTATATAAGGATTTAGGCAGACAAGGGCCCTTTGCCGTTCATTGTTTACTCTCATCAGCATCATACTGAGTCGGAGGAGAACAAACACAGAACACTTGTTTGTCTGCAGTGAGTCAGCGGGGGAGTCTCTGTCAGCGCGTCTCAGATGACTCCTTGTCCGCCTTAGCTTTCGGGCGCCGCGGCCCTCGGCTGAGCGTTTAGAGCTTTTCCTTCTCTCTTAATCTCTGTGTGGCCTCACTTGCCAGCCATCTGAGCTTTATGACTGCTGGGGTGTTTGAATGTCGTTGTAATGCATCGCAGCGTGTACGGCGGGCTGCGGCGGCCTTGTCACGCGGCTCGGGGGTGGATGTTGAGGAGGGTGCTTGTTTGTGTCAAAAGGAGCTCAGCGGAAGCACTGATGTTGAAAGATGTCACGGAAGAACTGCTATGTTGCAGTGACTCTTGGCAGAGCAGTGCACAGCAGAACACAGGTCAGCGTAGCAGGCCAGAGTATGGGATAATTCAGCCTAGCACAGTTTAACTGCACAAGCAAGATGAACCACTGTTAACTATGTACAACCCAGAATGCTGAAGGAGTGTGTCAGGTAATTCTGCCTAGCACAGTGTAACGTCATGGATAACCTCTAACTCTGTAACACAACACAGTCCTGCACAGTGCTGAGACACACTAGTTAAGCACTGCCTCCAGCTCTGTGTGCTGACACAGTTGAACACAGCACAGTACAGCCTAGCACAGTACTTAAACACCTCCTTTAACCCTGTGTTTTGCAGCATGCTGACACAGTTCAGTGTAGCACATCTTACTACTGAAACACCACCACTAAGTCAGCTTGACACGACATAAAGGGGAGTGCTAAAGTAGCCCACAAGGAATTTGTATCAAGTGTGGGGACATCTCTAATGAGAGCTAGCTGTTAATTCCACTAATGAGAAGTAGCTGTTAATACAGGCCATCACGAATAATAGCTTCTCTGTATGTCCAAGAGCTTTGCAGAGGGAAGGAGCAGGAGAAGGACTCTCAAAGGGAAAGAGAAATGAACACAAGGAGAAGCTGAAGAGAGCAGGATGGAGCCCAACACACGTGCTCTCTGCTGAGTGTTCAGCAGCAGCTTTTATTTAAAGGAACCTTGTCGTGCATGAGGAAATGTCAGCTGTCCTATAACCGGTGTAAAAGGGAAGCTCATTACAAAACAGTGCGGAGGCATTGAGTATCTCAAAAGCAATTATTGTTCTATGGAAAAATACACACGGATGTCATAGCAATGCAAAAATAGAAGCTTTGCCCGAGCAGCGAACTCAGCCTTAAAAGAGAAGCGCCATCGCACCAGTAACTTAGCGATTAATTGACACTTTGTTAAAATAGAAACAGCAGGACACTGACAAAATGTTTCTAAAATTAGAAAAAAAAAGTGAGGGAAAATATCTTTACAGAAACCAAGAAAAGATCAGCCATATATTTTTTTTGCACTTGAATACATGTGAAAGGAGACAGAATGCAGGAGGTCCTGGAAAATGGATTCAAGCGGAAAAAATAAGATAAGCGTATAAAACATATTTTGACGTTATTCACATTAATTTAGCAGGTGTGCAAAGCTGGGTATTAGTTGATACACTTGTGGTTCTACTGTACTCTATGTTCAAGAGTCAGACCAGGTTTTCTACTGGGACCCAGACAATATGTTCCTTCTGAATCAGTTCCTTGGCAACTACCAACAGAGACTCCATCTCCATTATATCGAAGTATTTTTCATGTGACTAAATATACATTATATTTTTTCAGTGTATGTATATTAGTTTCTTCCAGTGCTTAGTAAAGTAAAAAAAGATTCAGAGGAATTCAACATAAAAATCTGAGCAATGGCAAGAAATGTTCTGCAGCCACATGACCACTGAAATTTCATGCTCTCATTCCAGTTGCAGCGGTACAAGACAGCAGGATGAGTCATGCAATATAACAGGCGCATTAGCCCACTGATGCAGAAGACTGTGCATAGCCAGTCAGAGGTCCAATCTCCCTTCATATAAAGCTGAAATCACTTTTATTGCGAGCACATCCTGCAGTTAATTCCCACAGCTAGCTGAGGTGGTTTCAGAAAATGCATTTTTTGGAATGTCTATGCAGCATCATACTGCATGCAGTTTTTGGGATAATTGCTGTATTATAATCTACATCGCTATATAATTGTACAGAACATATGGCATAGAACTGTACTAAATAAAATACAGAACATGATAGGTGAGCCTGGCTTTGTGCCAGGAAGGTTCAGCTAATGCCACATGGGAACTGAGATTAATTTCTGTTAATGAGCAGTTAAGAGCAGCCCTTATACAGGAAGAGAAAAGCCTCATCTTCATCTCAGTGATGAAGTTTCTGGCCAACAACTCAGCAGGGCTTATTCCACAAAAGCTTTTGTGTGTTTTTTTTTTCTTCTGTGTGATAGGCCTGCGCTGTTGTATTATCTTCTCTCTTGCCAAAAATAATGAGCCTTTAGTGAACTTTGGAAGCCACAGTCCAGTAATACAACCAATAATATGTGGCAGGGCATGAGGGAAGGTCTCTTTCATCTTTCTGATCAATTTTAGACATCGCTCTGTGTAGTTAGCGGCGATCCTCTTATGATGATGGTGTCCTTACTTTGCATTTGTGGTACCTTCATTGAGGGCTGATTTTTTCATGCTCTTGTTCACTTTCACTGATAACTGACACACTCAGCATGCTGCTGTACTGAGGCCTGCCTCCACTTCAGCCATTGTTATGTCCCTGGCATTCAGGTTTTTGCAGGCCTGCTGTTCAGTACTCCTTGTTTGAGCGCAGATGGTTGCTCTGCATTTACTGTAACCTTGTAGGTCAACAGTGCAGTGGCTTCTGTGTTTTTGATACAGTCAAATCATGATGACTGGTGCAAGGGAATCCAGCCCACACTGTTGTGACACCTGAAGCAGCTGGTCGTCACGGGCATCTTGAATGACACATGGTACACACTGTGTCATCCCAGTATGGCTGGGATTAGAAAGGACACGTCATGTTTGCGAACTACTGAGACTTCAGTTTCATGCCATGACTGCAGCCTCTCTAGGGATGCTGTGTAAACTCTGAGTCATCTTCTTTTCTCAGCATCCACCACCGGTTGATTCATAGGTCTCCCTTTGCTTACAATGAAAGCTGAAAACAAACTCCTAGTTTAGTTTGCGAAATGATGTGTGTGTGTGTCCAATATGCAATTTAAAAAGTATGTATTGTTATATATCGACTAAAAACACAGTTCAGCCTTTGTGTATGAAAAATGCAAATCCACTGAATTAGAAACTACATGAGGTCTATAAAGCTTGCTCTTGCAAATGGAAAACAAGCCCCTTCCAATCCACTGCATTCATTGGAATATTAAAGTTCAGTGATTTTATTCAAACAATGAAGAGACACATAGCTACCTCATTCCCCAAACTCCAAGCGTTCCCATTTGCTCTTTGTAGATTTCAGATGTTGTTTTGGGAACTTCAGGTACTTCCGATGGTTCAGGGAGTTTAAGTCAGGACAGGAAGCAAATCTACACTGAAGTAAGTCTACTCAGTGTGTACACTTATTTTCATTCTCTATGTTGTAGTTACTAACACTGGACTTTTGAAATCATACACAGGCATTTGAAAACCCATATACATTCAATGTCTCCTTTAGGAAGGTCAAGATTTTTCAGATTCCGGCTTCCCGCCTTGAACGTTTTGGGACTCAGCAAACAGTCCCTACCTCAGGAAGACCCCGACAGCGTCATGATCGACTCACCCAAACGCAGTGACGATGGTGGCGCCGCCAGGAACCTCAAATCTCCCACCAAGGAAAGCTCCTGCCTCTCCGACGCCGATGACACGCGTGCCCTCATCGTGTCGAGACAGTGCCCCCCCTCCGTTGACGTTTCGGGACCCCTCGACCACTCCTCCCCGAAATGGCAGTGGGACAGGCTGTTCCCTGAGCAGCCTCCGTCTTCTGCCTCCCTGTCCCACGCCGCGTCCCGCGACAGCGTCTACAGTATGCGGCGAGCCTCGTCCGTCCAGGATATAGAGGGCTTGAGCTCTAGTTTGAAGAGCACCTTCAGGGACCGGCACGCTAGCGAAGGTAGCTAAGCACACAAACGTCCCGTAATGTCATCAGCCTGCCAGTCTTTCACAGAGCCGTTACAGCTATTTCTGCACACACTGCTGTCTATGTGATCTGTCTGAAATCATAAACTGACAAAGGCTCTGTCCTGGGTACTTGCACAGATCACATATCCGCATGCTAACACAGAGGCACTGGTTTGTTGTACATTTTGTCTGAGCCTGGTTCAGGAGACACTAAGTATATTATGACCAAGAGATCAATTTTATTTGTATGTAGAATTTTTTACTTCTCCCTCCTTTGTTCCTTTTCTCCTCACACCACACTTCTACATTTCAGACAATGGTCGCAATATCAAAGGTAACAGCATGTTCTCTCCATTTGTGTGCGATGCTTGCTGCATGCAGCCACGTCACAGTGATTTAAAGCGTACAAAGATGCCTGTATTCAATATCGTTGCGTCTAACTGTCAGACACCTTTACATTTTTTTTTTAGGTTTATTTCAAAGAATTCCTATGTGCATTTTTCCCAGTGTGCATTTCTTTGTGTAGCCCAATAAGAAATGGTATTGAATGAAAACTTAAAGTTTTTTTTTCCCCACTGCTCAGCATCTGTGTTGACTTTCTCTAAAGAAACTTGAAAGCAAAAAAGAAAGAGAAAAAAGTGTTTACCCCTCCTCCAATGCAAAGCTGCTTATACTAGCAAATATGAATGTCACCAATTACCTGCCTAGTGTATAACTTTCAAATATATATAGTCTCCTCTTCATTATGTTGCTGAGCATATAATAGCCTATAACAGCCTCAAAGCCGTTTAGCTTAATGACTTCCTTTTTTTTTGTGATATACAGTGTTCATGAATAATTCTGGCATGCGTTACCATGGTGTAGATAAATTCCCCAGTATAGTGAAGTAGAAAAAAATAACAGAATTGCTGAAATATTTGACCTGCCATTCTTTCTATATATTGTGAAGAATTTAGGCAGACTTTACATGTAAAGAATGAGCATTGTACTTGTAAGTTTCTAACTGGTTTATTCTTATATGTATTTGTGGCTTGTAACATTTGTGTGTGAAAAACAGACCACGTAAATTGTGGTCACTTTGTCATATTAATCTGTGTCTATTAGTATAAAAAATTTGGCCAACAGGGATCTCCCAAACAATGGTTTTGCAGTAATACATTGGAAGAGGGCCGTCTGTATTTAGTAATTTTGGCAAACTGTACTTATTATGTACTGATTATTTAGATACCTGCATGTACCTGAACATGTTACGGACTAACAAAAGTTCTTATCGCACCAAAACAACATCTTTGTTATGTTTGCTCAGCACCATATTGCTGCCACAATATAAAAAATGTATATATAAATGCTTAGTTGTTAGCATCAAATGTTTCTCATTATAACGAAAACCTTTCTACATTTTTACATGACACTTTTGTGTTTTTACGAGAAACTTTTACGGGATACTTTCATGTTTAAATGCGATGTAATTTCGTGAAATAATGGTTAACTTTTTTTCTGTTTCACAAAACCAGGGCATCTCTGTAAAATACAATATGCTTTGTATTATAATGACAGTGAATTCCAGCAGCTACGCTATGATGTCATCTTCGATTTTCTGAAGCAAGAAACTTTCTCATTATTTGACAAACCCAGCCTATCTTGTTAAACCACGCAAAGCTTTGTGTTTTAATGATTTATCATTGTCCCATGGCCATCTTGTGACATCATTTTGTCAAAAGGCAAGGGGATAAACACTCTTCTTTTAACATGTATATGTATTTACTTAACAATTTGGGACATTTTAATGCAAACACCACTATTATACATCTGCATACTATTATGTGACACATAAAATCATTGAATCAATTCAACTGCTTAATTTTAGAGTGTATGATAACTGTAAGTTTTCCATTGATTAAACTCATGCTTACAATGGAATATTCCTGACATGACGTTGTGTATAATTACAGATGATGGTTTGGGTTTTGTGATAGGACCAAAAAACGTTATAGAATACACAGCCAAAATGCAAATGTTTGTTTTAAAATGTCAATACACACTATTAGAATTGTTATAGTTTTCAGCGTGTGTTTATAGATCTTTATATTTTACAGTCCAGTGTGGCAGTGCCAGTTCACCGTAGTGCCCGTTGTGTGGTATGGCGTATATTCCAAACCATGCCAAAGATAGGGTGCCTTTGCCCATCTTATAAATGAGACAGATTCATTTAATAAAATAATACATTCTGTGATCTGCGTAGAATGCTAATTCTATTTTCCATGGAACAGCACGGTATTGGATAACAGATATGGAATAGTTTGGTGAACCAAAAAGGGCTAAATAACTGGTCTTCCTGATAAGGTGTGTTCCACTCACTTTACAGGAGATGAACCATCTGAAATGAACTCCGTATCCAAGCATCAACCAGCTTGACCTTTGACATGATTGCATGAAAAGATGGCCACCAGACTTTAGGATTGGATTTATAATAGATTATAATACTTGTAATTTCCCTGTGTCTCATTCCAAACATGAACCCTACATCATATAAAGTCATTGTAAAGGTCTACCAACCTAATAGCTGTTGGCTTTGTTCAACAACATATAAATATTTGGGATATAATGACAATTTTATGTTTTAAAAAAATTTTATAATGCAGTGTTTTGTGTTTTAACAAGGTATGCTGGTTTGTGACATTAGAAGAGTTTCTCATTAAGACACAATGTGTGGATTTTGTTTTATAACACTAAACAATCATTTAAACACAATACTTCAATTAAATCATAATAACATGAAACTGCAATGTAAATATGTAAAATAAGGCTCTCATTATAGCCAGAAATGTTTTTTTGTTAAAACACATAACTGAACGTACATGTTTTTAGTATGGTGGCAGCAATATGTTACTTGCATCTCTTGTGTGTCTTTGTCGATGAAATAGAATTGTTTACTGAATTCCTAATCTGCTATTTCAGAGTTGAGCCAGTACCAAGCCACATCTACTACAGGGCACATTTACTGTACAGCACATTTACTGTAGGGCACATCTACTACAGGGCACATTTACTGTACAGCACATTTACTGTAGGGCACATCTACTACAGGGCACATTTACTGTACAGCACATTTACT
>JABJVR010025891.1:19205-36556 GCA_025773905.1 Chitala chitala
AGCACATTTACTGTAGGGCACATCTACTACAGGGCACATTTACTGTACAGCACATTTACTGTAGGGCACATCTACTAGAGAGCACATTTACTGTAGAGCACATCTACTCTACAGCGCATTTACTGTAGGGCACATCTACTACAGGGCATGTTTTCTGTACAGCACATCTACTGTAGAGCACATCCACTGCAGGGCACATTTTCTGTAGAGCACATTTACTGTAGAGCACATCCACTACAGGGCACATTTTCTGTAGAGCATATCTACTGTACAGCACACTTAGTGTGGAGCACATCTACTGTACAGCACACTTAGTGTAGAGCACATCTACTACAGGGCACATTTTCTGTAGAGCATATCTACTGTACAGCACACTTAGTGTGGAGCACATCTACTGTACAGCACACTTAGTGTAGAGCACATCTACTACAGGGCACATTTTCTGTAGAGCACATCTACTGTACAGCACACTTAGTGTGGAGCACATCTACTGTACAGCACACTTAGTGTGGAGCACATCTACTGTACAGCACACTTAGTATAGAGCACATCTACTACAGGGCACATTTTCTGTAGAGCACATCTACTGTACAGCACACTTAGTGTGGAGCACATCTACTGTGCAGCACATTTAGTGTGGAGCACATCTAGTGTACAGCACACTTAGTGTAGATCACATCTAGTGTACAGCACATTGACTGTAGAGCCCATCTGCTGTAAAGCCTTCTTGGTTAGAAATAGCAGTAATCATCAATGGTCAACATTTTCTCAGCCTGTGACCCATGAGGATACAGCTGCAGGGCTTGTGCCAGAACATTCTTCTGCTGGATTTATAAACTGCAGCTAGTGCTGAATGTTAGTTTTGTACCACTATTGACCTGATTTTATTAGATTTTTTTTACTCCTTGTTAGCTTTCTCTTTACTCTCTTCCCTTTCTTTCTCCTAAAACACTAGTCTCCCATTCCTGGATGGCCGGCGGTATGGCTTGAGATTTTACTTTGTCCGTCCTTTAACTATTTTGGCATGCGGTCAGTTGGTGGTTCACAGTGGAATGCCACTCCTGTCTGGTTTCTCTGTCCTCGTCCACTCGCTCGGCGTACTTCCGGGGCTCTCCTGTCCTCGGACAGAGGGAAACGGCCCTTTGTGGAACGTTTCTGGCAGGGAGACACTCACTGCTGAAGCTGTTTCCAGCAAACGCATGTGCAATCTGCTTCCCCTTTTCATCTTCCTCACCTGTAATCAGTGTCTGTGGTGGCATTAGACAGTGCAGTGAAAGTACGTAACGTCACGCGTCTTCTTCTGCATCCATGCTGTAGAAGAAGGTCCACTTTGTAAGAATTTCTGGCTTTACCAATTAAGACAATACCAACAATTTCTCATCTAGCTGTTTAGTAAAGTGCAATCTATAATTAAAACACAAAATTTGCACCCATAGCCAGCTTCTATATGCTGATAATTAAACCAGCCCTACTCTGATCTTTTTCCCAAAGAAAATATAGACATTTGCATATTCATAGCATTTTTTAAACTGTTGTTTAGCTCACCCACAGCACATTTTAGGCCTTCAAAAGCCTGTTTGCTGGCACAGTTGGTGTCTTTTGAAAGCAAAGAAAAAAATTATAAAGGAGAGACGGGTAAAGCAATCACAGCTTAGCCTTCACAGCCAAATCCCCAAGACTAAATTGGGGATTTGGTTGTGTCTAAGTGCATCCTGTGGCCCATTTCTGTATTCTTCTTTTCTGTGCAGGTCCATTCAACCACATAAAGTCCAGTCTTCTAGGCTCCACGTCTGACTCCAACTTGAACAAGTACAGCACCATTAACAAAATCCCGCTAATCACCCTCAACTTCTCAGAGGGCAACAGTGAAAAGAAGGCTGCCTCCCCCCCATCCTCCGAGAAAACCATCATCGCGCCAAAGGTTAAAGACAGAACGCACAATGTCACAGAGAAGGTGACACAGGTGAGGTTTGCCCAGTAAACGTGCCAGGGCGGGTTGGTGTTTGTAAGTAGGATCTCACTAAACTACTCAACGCATACGACTGATTCTGTTAAAATGGGTTTCTGCCATCAACACAGCTTATGACAAAGTTGTATTGATAAGGTTTTTGATTTTTTTGTGTTTATGAATCAGATACTTTATTGTTGATGATGAAATACTAAATCCCACTATTTTTATATCAAGATATTGTCAAAGTAAAGTTCAACTGGGCAGCGTGGTGGTTAGTACTGTTGCCTCGCGCCCCTGGGCCCTGGGTTCAGTTCCCCCCTTTGGGTCTGTGTGTGTGGAGTTTGTATGTTCTCCCTGTGCTTGGTGGGTTTTCTCCGGGCTCTCAGGTTTCCTCCCACAGTCCAAAGACACGCAGGCTAGGTTGACTGGTGTTTGCAAATTGTCTGTAGTGTGTGTGTGTGTATACATGTGCCCTGTGGTGGGTTGGCACCCTGCCCAGGATGTCCTGTACCCTGTGCCTCCTGGGATGGGCTCCAGCCTTGCCATGACCCTGAATTGAATTAGTGGTATAGAGAATGGCTGGATGGATAGTTCAGCTGATGTTACCTGTGGATGTTTTCCTTGTTCACAGAAAAGAGCACTGTAGTCTGACCTGGTGCTCATCCCCTCACAGCAATGAAGTTCAACCCATAATCTCTTCTTCTGTAATCCCATAGCGTGTTACATTTTCCTTCTTGTAGAATAAGACATCCGCGTTCCCAGGAGTTTCTGTGCTTCCTCAGAAGTCTTTTCTTTGACTGAGTTATCGTTTGTTTGCGTTCCACCCATCAATCACACTGTTATCTCACAGGCCTCAAGCCTATTATCCCTGCTTTTGATGGTTAATATTATGATGCCTCATTTCAGTCATAAACGTATAAGCATCCTTGAACAGTGTGGACATGCAGACACAGCTTCGGCATATCAAGTGATCATATTCAGTACATGAACATAACATATGTGGAAGGAAAAATTTCACAGTTTATCTACCTGTCCCTCGTCACTACAAAACACTTAACTGATGTCACAACAGTGCCTTGGTGTAGGCCGAGCAGAGAAGGAGGATAATCATGTAATGCGCTTTGAGGCACTCTGTTGCGAAAGGCACTATATAAAAATAAATTGAATTGAATTGAATTGAATTTAGCTGGAAGCATTTAGACGTTTATCTACTGTTTTTAGCAAATTGTGTCAACCAAGAGTAAGTTCACATCCAGATAAGGTCAATACCTAATCATTCAACCACAACCACTGAAGAACAGGTAAAAGGCATCACCGAGGCAAACTAATTTTTACTGATTTTCTGACATACTGACAGTTTGGCCGGGACGCATGTTTAAACTTATGAAGTATAGAGGAACATTTTTATTTAGAACAATTCTAAAAATAATTCTTAAAGATTATGTTTTGGTAGAGTAAGAATCTGTTTATGCTTGTATTTTATTTGTCATTTTCATTTACCGTTGCCATGAATTACGGTGTGAATACACTCATGAATGGAGACAGGGAGGTATATATATCTACAAAAACTCATTTTCAGACAACATCTCACTGGCAGCTCTTTTACAGTCGGCATATGTGAGTCCTCATGCACATCCAACACATTTGGTTTACCCCACCCTCAGCCCCCCCCGCACACACACACACTCTCCCTCCAATACCACCCACTCAATGTACTAATGCTGTTATTTATGGTGTGGAAATCCAGGCCTCAAAACAATGCAGAGATAGCCGTGTAACGAAATCCAACACTTGGCATGTGCTAAGCTTTATGTCATTGTTTCAGGAGTTACGTGTTTAGGGTCACTCCCTTTGCAGTTTGTGTTTTTAATAGTCTGGAGTTTATTGCATTAAAAGAGATGGAAATAACTAATAACTGCCTTCATTCTAGCATCTCTGGTTAGCATTTGCTGCAGGCTGCAGTACAGATGTCTCCTGTTCACTCCTTAGTCTTTTATTTTTTTTTATGATGACCCAGAGCATGTGGTGGGTTGGCGCCCCGCCCACGGTGTTCCCTGTCCTGTGCCCCGTACTTCCTGGGATGGGCTCCAGGCTTCCCGCGACCCTGAAATGTATAAGGCGGTATATCGAATGGGTGGGTGAATGGATGACCCAGAGCATGTATAAGACACACTTTAGTCAGAAACACACTGGTACGTGTTGTCCTGAAGCAGGGCAGGAATGCAGTCCTTTAGAAAGATTTCACACTGATGTGAAGCACACACTGCCTGTTCTCTTTGCCTAGATTTATAGAAAATTGTATACTGGTAATTTATAAGCTCCACTGCAGTAATTAGGATACAGAAAGACTTGAGGATCTATGATATTTATGCTATTTATGTAGTATTTGTATGAAGCAAGGCTCACCTTAAAATGGTGGGGTGAAGTTTTACAGAAAATGCCAAAAAATGATAATGCAAAGACATGGAATTGACAGTCTCGCTCTCAACATTTGGATTTAGGCTGAACAACTCAGTCCATTTCCAGAAGTGTTTTAGACAAGTTTTATTGAACCAACCTGTGTCTTCAAACACATTTGCTGATTTTACATGCATCATATTTAGAACGAAAAATTGCTTGAGTAAAATTAAACATCCGTTGTTCAAATTCTGTAAAGTGTCCAACACAGCAAATTTGTAACATTTAGTCCAGCAGGTGAGAGAGGCAAGATCCGTTGTGCAGAAAGAGAGGTTTATTACAAGGCAAAAACAAGGTAACAGAGCAAAAACAGGCTCTGGGCAAACACATACCATCTACAGGCAACATTTACACTCCACACACTACAGTAACTGGCAAAGGACTGAAACAAAGTGAATGCTATATAAAGGCTAGGGAGGAAACAAGACACAGCTGAGAGCACTGAGGTCCACATGAGGAGAGCAAAGGAAGAAAAGCCTAGAAGGGCAGAGAAAGAGGGGGAAAGGGTGACATCTAGAGGACACCAAGGTCATGACAGACAAGGGCATTACAACTTTGCTTTTAAACTAATCCACTTGTTGCAGTACTTTTATAACATTTACATTTTTACAATGTAGCAGAAATTCAACAACAATCAATTAATTATTCACATAATTGATTAGTCACATTTTTGTTTTTTACCAGCAACTGTGACATCAAGACATAGTTGTGTGAACATACTGTGTGAATGCAATATTCTTGTTGTCCATTAAAGTAGATCTTTCTGAGACACTTCCAAGAGAGGCAGGTTCCTCTGCTCTGCGGCTATTCTGTGCCTTCCCAACACGTTATGTAATTGCTGCTGTGCCCTTGAGCAGGATACTTTACCTGGATTGCTCCAGTAATAACGTGCAATCTAAGTGAGTGCCAGCAGTTTCCTGGGATCAGAGTGTCAGCTGAAGGGATGAATATCTCAGCCACTTACAGTGGTAATTACCTCAGTATCGTCAGAGCTGTGTCAGCTCCGCCATTGCTTCACCGCACGCCCCTCCAAACGGAGCAGCAGAGCCGTGTTCTCCTGCCCACTAAAACAAATGTTACAGAGTAAATATCCTGCAGCCCGCAGATAATCAACTTTCCTTTGTAAATGTCAAGGTGCTATAATGGAGAGCTGTTTCATGTCAACTGTTTTGTTTGCAGTGATTTGCATTTTTGTTTGCAGTCAGTTACATCTACCCCTTACCAGACAACCTGCTCAGTTAATAACTTGTTATTATAGTTATTTTTTTCAACATATGGGCTATAATAATTTTTAATGATGTGTGATAGAAGTATTACACACAGGACAAGACTAGAGTATTTAGATTAAAATTATTCTCAGCATTGAAGCCAGTCTCTGTGGAATACAAAAACATGAAATTTGTAACGATACTGTACTGTTTTTTTTTTACATCACGTGTCTATTTAATCTTATCCATGACAGGACATAAATGTGTTTTGCACATAAATGGGTTTTGCGCTGTCTCTATTTGCAGTTTTAAATTAAATATTCCAGTGCTGGAGCAGATGTTGTCACGATGCATCATAAAATTTGTACTATTGAGCAATGCTCACAGTGGTGTGTACATGAAGTTATCTGCTATCAACGTTTGTCACACCTGATGTCCCTGGAAATAAAAGATGTTAATTGTATTGACAGTCTGACTGCTGCTCTGACTCAAATAAACCTGTAAGTTGTGATGCAAGCTTGTACAATGACAACTGGGCATATAACATTCAACAGAAATGGCCAACATGTGACCTTACCAAAAGTGCATGTGATTATTTAAAGATAAAGAACATCCTTCCCTACCATGTTCCTTGACAGGTGCTGTCGCTAGGTGCAGACGTGTTACCTGAGTACAAGCTGCAGACGCCGCGCATCGACAAGTTCACCATCCTGCACTACAGCCCCTTTAAGGCCGTGTGGGACTGGCTAATCCTGCTTCTCGTCATCTACACGGCCATCTTCACGCCCTACTCGGCCGCCTTCCTACTCAACGACCGTGAGGAGCAGAAGCGGCGCGAGTGCGGCTACTCCTGCAACCCGCTCAACGTTGTGGACCTCATGGTGGACATCATGTTCATCATCGACATCCTCATCAACTTCCGCACCACCTATGTGAACGTGAACGAGGAGGTGGTTAGCCACCCAGGGAAGATCGCCATCCACTACTTCAAGGGCTGGTTCCTCATCGACATGGTTGCCGCCATCCCCTTTGACCTGCTCATTTTCGGATCAGGGTCCGATGAGGTGAGTATCACTTAGTACCAGAAATTCATACTGAAATGATGAGATTTCAAAACTGCCACCAAGCATCTTATTCTATACTTAGGTTTTTTTTCTCTCAATCTGTGCTAAGACTAATGGTCTGATGGTTTTTCTGAAAACAGCTCTCAGAGGCTTATGGTATTAAATTGAAAGTTTTTCATTTCTATATTTTTCTGCACACTTTATGATTTAAGGTCTATTCATGTGGATTAATGGCTTACAAAATGGCAATCAATATGGCATCTAAATGAAGTGCTACAGGCAGCTGTGCAGTTAGTGAGTCTTCCACCGAGGTCGCAGACTGAGAGATCTGTTTGGGGTAGGCCCTTGTGAGAAAGGCCTACATCAGCTACGCCTCTCTGTAGACTCATTGCAATGAGGAACATAGCTAATACATAACAATGATGACTCCCTCTGCTTCTGCGCCTGTCCCCCAAAACACAACTAAGAGTCGAGAGCCTCTGATTTCAATAAAGTTTTATTCAAAGTATGAAAATAACAGTTAAGCTATTTAGGGTTGCACAGCACTCTTGGAAAAGTAAACCAATTTTAAAAACTCAAGTACAAAAAGTAAAAAAGAATCCACAGCATCCAATATACACTTCTGTTTATTCCCTGATGGAGAAGCACATTAACCAATCACAATGTCCCCACATTTTAGCCAATCATCTGCCTTTCAATCCAAAAACATTCCATCACCAATATTTCCTCATCAGCTTTTTTCACCTCCCTTTTGGAGACAATAGTGGCATGCTAGTGGCACGCCTAATGTTATATATTCCATTACAAAATAGAATATATTGCAAAATACCTGTATCATTATTCTTTAGTGATTATAAGTGTATATAGAGATTATACTAAATATGTACATACCAATACACAACACGTAATACTTAATGACATTGCATGGTATTAATTATGGCTTTCATTAATTGGTTGCATTGCTTAATAATTATATAGATATACCTGGATACAGTAACAAGGGATAATAGAGACAGACCATTTTAACTGAACATAAAAGAACAGTAAAATTCTGTTGTCAGAGTGTAAGTAGTCAGTTTATAGACCACTCCTCTATCATGGACCATACAGAGTATCTCTGGACATGCACATGAAAGGGAGGAAGAAGCACCAGAGTAGACTGATGTAGCAGCTGATGTGCTTAACCAATAATATACTGCAGTGCAGTTTACTGTGTCTGCTTTACACTGAAATATACTGCTAAGAGTGATGCAAGCCAGTATTTTATAAAAGGATTTTAACAAAATATGCATAATTTGATTTTTCTTTTTTTTTTCTTCTGGTATGCTGCTAATAGTGTTTGTAGTGCTTGACTGTTTGGTAGGGGCATTTTACACCATAGGCGCTGCATTTTCAGTCTTTAAACCAAGAAATGATTTTGGCTTTCAATGCTCCACGGAACTCAAAAATGTGGAAATAATATTATTTATTATTGTTTTTCTAAGCGTGCTCTTTAAAGTGTTGAAATGTCCACGTGAAATTAATGTGTTGTCAGTCATGTTTGCTGTTTTTACATGATTTAAAAATGTGAAACAACGACAGTGCAAGTTAATTAGAACAAATGGTTTTGCTGTGAGATCTTAATGCCTTAGTGGACATGGAAGTGGTTAATATTTTACAGCATCGACAGTCATGTACGAGGAAAAGCCAGAGGGCGTTAGAAAACGACAAGTGAAAATCCCATTAAGCAGGCATAGTATGGAAAAAACGTCTTCCAATCACCCCTTTCCCTCAAGACATGACAGCCTTACCCTGACAAAAGTGAGAAACAGGTTTTTGTTCACAGAATAAGAGTTAAAAGAGGTATAGTGTGAAAACTGCATGTTTGACACCCAGTTATTCTCAGGGTCTCTCTCCCTCTGACCTGTATGTTGGCACTGAAGAGCAAAACTGGTTGATGACTTTGAGACTTTAGCTCAGGGGAAAATAAATATGTATGTGTGTGTGTGTGTGTGTGTGTGTGTGTGTGCTCTTCAACTGGCAGGTATCAGCAGTGAGCTCTAACTCCACTTTGGGTGGAGGTTTAGGGGACTGTAATAATTCTGGCGATCTCACCAAGACGTTCAGCTATACAGTAATGACGTTAGGGACCGTACGCTTGGCTCAGGAAACTGATTTCCTACCCTTACAGGAAAAAAAGCTTTCCTTAGCAGAGATACTGCAATAAAATACAACAGTCACTGATCATAAAGCATAAAGAACAGTTTGGAACTATACAGTACTATTTTGGAAAACTCCGTTTTATACAGTACCTAAAATTTGATTAAAAAAGAAGTGAAGTCTTTAGTCTTTTGTTCTATATCTACACTCATTAATACATAATTTACTTTGGAGATATTATGCTAAATACTTTTACAAGGTATCCCCATGCATGGTGCGGTGGCTCAGGTAGTGCTGTAGTTATATATAAGATGATTTCTTCTTGGTCTATAGACATTCGGTTTAGGTGAACTGCCCACAGCCTTCCACGGTGCCTGAGAGCTGGCCTTCTCAAACCCTAACTTGAAAAAGCAGGTTTAAAATGAACAAATAAATGACAGGGTCCTCGGAGTCTGTTCTGTACCTTCGGTTCTGTGCAGTTGATGTACACTACAGTAGGACTTCAGTATCCACTGATTCATTTAACCTTGTTTAAAAAAATTCAGTAGAAAAATAACAAAAGTACTCAGCTTTTAAACCACGCGCCAATCAAGTGCATACTGTACAGGCAAGCATAAACATGATGAAGAGGGCATGCTGAGCGATGCCACTACTAAACAATCTCCTTTGCAGTAACTGCAGAAACCGATGGGGCTCTGCAGAGTGCTTGTGGGAAACTGTAGCATGGAGTAGATAATGAGGATGAATTCTGTGGTTACATTTTACATTTATGTGTTCATTTAGCAGACATTTCTGTCCAAAGTGCCTTACAAATGAGTAACAGTACACATGCACATTAAAACAAGACTGACAGTATCTGGGAAACAGCGAACACTAAGTACTGTCCTATAGCCAAAAGTGGACAATATTCAGTTTGGCAAGATTATAATAAAACAAGTAACTGAAAACACAATGATCCACCACAGTCAGCCACAAAGAAAATATGCACAATTTTAGTAGCGAAAAAGTGATAACATTGTAGTTACAAATGAACAACGCACATCTTCCAGGAAGTCGCTTTTATTCTGTGTTTAATTCCTGAACCGGAGACTTTCCGTTGATGTCTTGGCTCTTCATTGGTTCTTCAGTCCGGTGATTGGCATTGCTGAAGACCAATTAGCATTATCCAGCACAGAGTCAGTCCTGCTAATGTTGAAAGAGACGCACAGACACAGAAACATAAAACAAATACGATCGGGGGCGTAACAAAAGGTTATTATAAGGCATTTGCTCTTATCCTCTGTTTCAGCCAACCGTGGTAAAGCTTGGAATATAAAACCCATGGATACAGGGGTCCAACTGTATTTAAATTTATAGCTACAATATGTTATTAAATGCATTCTCTATTTCTGCAAATTTATTAACATCTATATACGATAGGTGTACTTAGCTGGAAGAATCTGAGTTTTAACAGTTTGCAAATGTTAATAGTTATCAAACCAGCAACCTGATTGGAAATAACAGCATTAGTACATGAAGAAATCTGATCTCATCTAATTCTAACTCTTGTCAACTATGTCCACTGAAAACAGGATTGTGTTTCCTAGCAACCATTTGCTAGTACATGCTCAGGGCCCATATGAATACACCAAACAATTGTACACATTAACATATTTTATTTAATGAAAATATATACTTACTATTCTTTTTACATAAGGATTATATGCAGTAAGACACTCAAAGTACTCTGAGGGGTACACAACTTTATAGCTCCCTTTATGTGTGAATAAATTCACCGCAGTTTCTTTGGCCTTATTATTGTACTATATATTATTCACTTTCCATGGTTGCTAAGATGCATTCTTGTATTTATGAGGAGTTGTCATGACCAAACTTGAGTTAAAAACACATTAAATGAGTTATTTCAAAACCAATAAACTTTAATGACATCTTTCTTTCTGTAACATTCTGAGTGTGACTTCTTATTTTATATCCACAAAATAGTAAAACACAGTCATAATAAGCATTAAATCTGTCTCCAACCCAATTTAATTAACAAATTTGCCTCACTTGTGTTTCATTCCCTATACAGCATTTGTTTGCCATTTTCAAATGAGGAAAACTGAATTTTCAAGTCTTATTACCTCTCATTTCCCTGTTTTGTGTTTTCATGCCTTTTTATCCTTCCCTTTTATAGTTTTTTACTCATATGATATAAATAATGATTTTGGTTTTGCTGATGACGTTCATGGTTTATTTTCTTCCCTAGAGCACGATACTTATGGTCTCTGTCTTCATTTATTTTCTTTCCGTTTTTACCTGACGTTACCTTCGCACCTGCACACCTCTCCTCACTACTTGAACTCCACAGCCCACAGCTCTGCTTGTCCTTCATCTATGACTGTGTGGTCACATATGACACCAACTCCATCATTAGGTTTGCTGACTGCACCGCAGTGAGAGATTTGATCTTTTTTAGTTGTGAGTGCGCCTACAGGGAGGAAGTAGGAGACAGCCTACAATTTGCCTACCAGGAGGAGGCAGGAGAGAGAATCCGACAATCATCTCGCAAAATGTCAGAAAAAAAAAGGAAAAGAAAAAAAACTGACTGCTGCAGGACAGCATGCAATGAACAAACCCAGATTTACATGGATGTTATCACAGTGACGAGTCAGCAGTTTATATTCTCTCTGTGCTAGTGTTACTAAGATTTATGTTTGCAGAAAAGAGATAGTGCTGTGTACTGTTTGCAGCATCCTGGCTGCAGTCCTGGTGTGGCAGCTGAACAGTTAATGTTGCACCTGGTGGGGAGAATGACCAGTCACACCAACGGAACAGTTCTGACGCTCATACCAGAGCTGAACCATGCTGGAGCGGGTGTAGAAACATCACGCATGACCTCATTTACACCTAACAGCATTTATATCCATTGGTACTGTCCAGGTGATAATCAGACAGCGCATGACGTAGCCAGATTCAGTTTCAAGTTCTACCAGGCAACATTACAACTAGCAAAAATGTAGCTATAAAAGTGAACAGTCTTATTCCTGCAATTTAGAAGTTTTCAGCAGAAATACAGAAATAATGCAGCAGTTGTTCAAGGATCCCATAATCCATCATGGAACTGTAAAACTCGACACTTTCGTTCTTACACATTACTGCAGGCATTCTGTGATTTCATTTGTGTGTTATTGTCATGCCCCTATATGCACAACAGTGCACAAACAATGTAACTGTGGGTAGTATCAATGTACAGAAGACATTAAAGTTTATTCTACTTGTATGTTTTCCCATTTTTCAAGCTGACAAATAAACCGTAAAGATTTATTGCATCAGGAAGCATTTTTTAAAATAAGCAGGTGGCAAAACAAGCAAGTATTTTTATAACAGTTCTGTCAGAGCACATGGGTGCAGGAATGAGGTGGCTGGAGAGCTTGGCTTTGTTAGTCATGCCAGGAGCCCTGTAGTTAATGCGTTTTGCAGCTTGCAAACTGCAGGGGAGCGCAGTAGTGCTGAATTCTCTCTGGGTGTCATAAATCGCGCACTGTGCATTTCCAGCAGGTCAGGACACATGCTAGCGCTAAGGTGCATCTCGGCATCTGACAGCTCGCTAACCGTCTGTGCAAACGCAGCAAAAGCTGAAACAATAATAAAGCGATTTTTTTTTTTTTTTTTTGCGTGGTAGGACACGGACAGTTCTGCTTACCGCCACAAAACCCTAAATGCTAAATGTATTTAAAACTTTCTTAACACGTGGTGTAAATTTTAGTCTTCTGTGTGTTGTTCTTCTTGTGACATATTTAAAGGCTACTCCAGACAAGGTCTTCACCAACATTTTTTATGTCTTTACAGAAGTTAAGCCAAAGAGCTGTTCATTGTGCCACACACAGAGTGTTTTCAGTACGTGAGAGTGGACATGACTTTATGTTGTTTTTAACTGCCAGACCACGACTCTGATCGGGTTGCTGAAGACGGCCCGACTCCTCCGGCTGGTGCGAGTAGCGCGCAAGCTGGACCGCTACTCGGAGTATGGTGCCGCCGTCCTCATGCTTCTCATGTGCATATTCGCCCTCATCGCCCATTGGCTCGCCTGCATTTGGTACGCCATCGGCAACGTGGAGAAGCCTTACCTGGAGCACAGGATTGGCTGGTTGGACAACCTGGGCGTGTCCATCGGGAAGCGGTACAACTACAGCGACCCCAGCTCCGGGCCGTCCATCAAGGACAAGTACGTGACGGCGCTGTACTTCACCTTCAGCAGCCTCACCAGCGTGGGCTTCGGGAACGTGTCGCCGAACACCAACTCAGAGAAGGTCTTCTCCATCTGCGTGATGCTCATCGGCTGTGAGTGTGACCCACCATCACGCCGAGGAGCAGACCGCATTTAATTCATGTGTGAAGAGCACCTTGGTAACATGCGCTGTCGTCCTCTTCCCCAGCTCTCATGTATGCCAGCATCTTCGGCAACGTGTCGGCCATTATCCAGCGCCTGTACTCGGGCACGGCCAGGTACCACCTGCAGATGCTACGGGTGAAGGAGTTCATCCGCTTCCATCAGATCCCCAACCCCCTGCGCCAGCGCCTAGAGGAATACTTCCAGCATGCCTGGACCTACACCAACGGCATTGACATGAACATGGTGCGTGAACCACAACACAATACCTTACGTACAGTACATGCCCAACACTGTTGGCCTTTCTAAGTAGAGCCCCGTAACACATTAAGCAGCATTACTAACATTGCTAAGCATTGCTGAACATTACTAACACTAAGAAGCATTAATGATGTTACTAACATCACAAAACATTACAAACGTATTAACTTGTTCTTTAGACTGTCTTTAAATTCAGTTTTTGTTGTGCATTTTTTAATACCTTTATTACATTTTCTACCCTTATCAATGCATGTAATAATGCATGTTCTACACACACACATATATATGTATATATGCAAATATTCTACAACAATATTTGCATATATACTATAAATATAATAAAAATTCTAAGATATGTTTTTGTTTTTTTATTTGTACATGTTAGCGTTACATGTAAACAATACAAATACAGGCTTATCAATATGCCATTATGATAATTTTACTTATGAAACGCTTGTCTTTTTCATGTCTGATTCACATCAAACGGAATGACGTCATCACTCCGGTAAGAGCAGGAGGTATTTGTCCTGAAAGTAGTTTTGATTATCATTTTTATTAAAAAAAAAAAAACATGGTTGTATGCTCTCTTTCTTCTATGAGGACCCGTGATTATGAAATAACTTTCTATTATTCAAAATGACACTTGTGCTCAGAGCACAGTGTGGTGTGCTATCTCTGAGCAAAAAAGCACAATTCACTCCATATTCATGATTCTGCAGGATGTTTTTTGGAAACAAAAAATAAAAATAAAGATTGAAAAGGCAGCAGCTTGAGAAGCACATAGTGGTTTGCAGCTGTCAAACACACAGAATACCAAGCAATGATTTCATGACTGTAGGTATGCTTTAGAGAACTGCTAAGACCTTGAGCATGTTTCACACTCTGGTTATTAATTGACTGCAGTGCTGAGGGTGTTTCTTTCACTATTTAATCAAAAAACTCACTGTCTAACAAATCAAATTAAAAAGAACAGAGCATGTGACTTGTTTCATCTTAAAAAAAATGTTACATATTTTTCCAGTGTAAGCTAAGGTGTTGATTTGAGTATAGCTGCTTGTTGTGTGACTGAGCGTAGTTGTATTCCTGTAGTCTGCTGAGGAAGGGGTTTGCTCCCTCCGTCACCACCGCTAACACTCACTGTGTGCAGTAATGCAGTGTTAAGGTGCATGTGCTCAACGTCCTGCTGCATTCTGCAGCTGACAGAAAATACCCTTTTCTCTACTGTATATTAACAATGACTACAATTCACAGTAATTTTTCAGTGACAGCTGGATTAGTGTTTTAGCCATATGTCACTGTGCTGTATTTTCAGCTTAATAAAACTAAATTTGAACATACAGGCAGTGAAGCTTCCAGTATAGTCTTTTGTTTTATAAATGTATTCATGGTATTTATTGTTGATTGATGTTGGTGTAAAAAGTTGTTGGTATGTACTGTATTTGTGTTATCATAAATAGTTAAATAGTATCCCTTTTTTACAAGAGAACTAGGTGAGTTTGTATTATTTATGCAATTATGAATGAAATGAATGAATGAATGAAAGAAACAGTATGTGTGTGTGTGTGTGTGTGTGTGAAGTGGATAAAGGGGTGTGAATAGTAAAGGATGCTTGCAATTTTGCCTTGTACTAAGTTTTTCATTATATATTTAAGAGTAAATGGATGTGTTGAATATTCTACAGCATTAGGTCGTAGCATTATGACCACTGATAGGTGAAGTGGATAACATGGATTATCTTGTTACAGTGGCACCTGGCAGTGGGTGGGATATATTAGGCAGCAAGTGAACATTTTGTCCCTGAAGCTGATGTGTTACACGCAGAAAAAAAATGGGCAAGCAAAAAAATTTGAGTGACTTTGACAAGAAGAGATACTGTAGTTCAAATTGCTGAAAAGGTTAATGATGGTTCCAATACAAAGGTGTGAGGACACACAGTGCATTGCAGTTGTGTATGGGGCTGAGTAGCCACAGACCGATCAGGGCGCCCGTGCCGATTCGTGTCTACCACCAAAAGTGCCTAATATGGGTACATGAGCATCAAAATTGGACCACAGAGCAACGTAAGGAGGGGGCCTGGTCTGATGAATCACATTTTCTTTTACATTATGTTGATGATCTAGTGCATGTTGTGTCACCTACCTGGGGAAGAGAGGGCTACACTACAGGATACACTATGGGAAGAAGACAAGCTGGCGAAGGCAGTGTGATGCTTTGAGCAATGTTCTGCTGGGAAACCTTGGGTCCCGAAATTCATGTGGATGTTACTTTGACTTGTACCACCTACCTAAAAATTTTTACTGACCAAGTACACCCCTTCATGGAAACGGTATTCCCTGATGGCATTGGGCTCTTTCAGCAGGATAATGCACCCTGCCATGCTGCAAAAATAGTCAAAGGATGTTTGAGGAACACAACAACATGTTTGAGTTGTTGGCTTGGCCTCCACATTCTCCAGATCTCAGTCCAATGAAGCGTCTGTGGGATGTGCTGGAAAAACAAATCCGATCCATTAAGGCCCCACCTTGCAACTTACAGGAGTTAAACAATCTGCTACTGATGGCTTGGTGCGAGATACCACAGCATACCTTCAGAGGTCTACTGGAGTCCATGCCTTGATGGCTCAGGGCTGTTTTGGCAGCAAAAGGGGGACCTACTCAATATAAGGCAGTGGTCATAATGTTATGGCTAATTTCTATATAACTTTTATATAGTTATTCTGTATATAACATAAATAACATTTTTATACAGCAGTATGTAATGTCTTATTAAATGCACCCAAAAATGCATAATAATTTATACTCATTCCTAATCCTTCATAATACGGCTTACTCATGTTCATAACTGTTCATTAATATTCATAGCCATTCACTCATATCCACATGGCACAGAATATCATATTTCATTAGCTTAAATGTGTTTTCCTACGTTCCTACTGCATGTGAAAAAAATGCATATAAAATTCACACATTCACACAATTGCTTAATTAATAAAGCAAGTTTAAATTAATTCTACGGTTTATTTATATAAACATTGCATGACAAAAAAGTAAGGAGTATTCAAAATACGAGCATAATTCATTAGCTTCTCTGTGTTTAAGCATTCATATCATGTTTTATCAGTATAAGGTGTCCTCAGTTGTACTTGGTTTCCATGAGTGTAATGCTGTGTTTGTGTTTTGTGTACCCAGGTTCTTAAAGGATTCCCTGAGTGCCTCCAGGCCGATATCTGTCTTCACCTGAATCGAACCCTGCTGCAACAGTGCAAGGCGTTCCGAGGGGCGAGCAAGGGCTGCCTGCGCGCCCTCGCCATGCGCTTCAAGACCACGCATGCCCCCCCAGGCGACACACTAGTCCACAGCGGGGACGTTCTCACCAACCTTTACTTCCTGTCCCGTGGCTCCATTGAGATCCTGAAGGATGATATTGTGGTGGCCATTTTGGGTAAGGGCAAGAATTTACCTCTTGTCTTCATTTAAACATTTTGTTTTATTTAATTGTGTCATTTTTAAAGCTACTTTTAGTCTTATATAAGTCCTGTTTTGGATGTCATGTTACAAAACATTCCTGAGAAGTGCAGTTTAACAGGGTTTTGTGAAGGATATCCAAAATTATATTAAATTTACAAATGTGTGACAGAAGTACAGAGGCAAATCCTGGAATACCAATTGGATTCTTAGGCGCATTAAAATTAAACTTCTGGAAAGTTTCCTTTTCCAGACTGCGCCTGCTAATTTGCTGTGACGGATGCTGACTCTGGAACAGGTACGCAGTGTGGCTTTTGTAGCGAAAAGCTCTGACAGTGGTCAAGCAGCGATGCATTGTGACAGCACAGCTGGAAGTCTGGGATGAGGTTGATGAATAGAGGGTGGCGGTGGGGGCTGGGAGAGGGTGTGTGTTTG
>JABJVR010025901.1:0-22241 GCA_025773905.1 Chitala chitala
CCTGGAGCCCATCCCAGAGCACATAGGGCGCAGGGCAGGGGACACCCAGGGCGGGGCGCCAACCCACCACAGGGCCCTACATAAAACCAATTTAAAATTTCATCAATGTAATATAGACAGCTGGATATCTTAGAGAAATAATTACTGCTAAGCAGTTTTCCCAAGGGTGTAACAGAAATAGTCCTCTTGGGATTTTAACTGACAGTTGCCTGGTCTCATCCCGGGCTCTTAAATCAAAGCACCATCTGTTTCTGTAAGCGCAGCAACCTACAGCTGAGAGTGAAGGAACTGGCAAAGGTGGGAGCCCAGGTGAGGATGCTCAGAGCAAACATTATACCTGCATTCTTTTTCAGAAGCCTGCTCTGGTCACATGTGTTTCAGCCTCGGTGTATATAAACATTTCTGTTTTCCTCACAGAAACATCCACTCACTCGCCTCACTGCACCGCCTCATCCAATCCAGGGTCACAGGAGGCTTGAAGCCCATCCCAGGAAGCACAGGGCACAGGGCAGGGGACACCATGGGCAGGATGCCAATCTATCAAAGAGAAACATCCACATTTTTCAATATTTTTCCAGCTCTGGACACAGTCTATTTTGAAACTTTTATACATGATCTAACAGGATGATAAGAGTGACCTTTAAATCATTGTACATAAACTAAATGGTTAAATAACAAAACAATAAATTACCAGTTTTCTCCCAAGACATTATTGCTATCTGCTATTCTAAACATGTTCTGGTACTGGAAGTACCTTATTATTCCCTTGAACTTGGAAAGATGTTTTTTATTAATTATGAGTCCTGTAACATTTATAAGATATGTCCCAGCACAGGTGTACATTATTTTTTTAACTCAGTAACAAGGTAACTAGATAGGGCTGAATACTTTTCCAATCCACTAATTAGGCCATCTATAGCTTGATCCTGACGTCTCACAGCAGATCCATCAGCAGCCGTCCCTGGATAACCCAAACCTGCCGCCCTCTACTGATGAGATCCAGAAAGTGATCTCGCAGATGAACTCAAATAAAGCAGCAGGACACGATGACATTCCTACCGAGATCTACAAAGCACTAGGCTGAAACGCCTTATAGGTGTTCCAAGGCGTCCTGGAAGACATCTGGATCATAGAGAAAATGCTTGATGCCCTCATTGTGGATGTCTGTAAAAACAAAAAAAGCAAATCAGACTGTGGAAACTTCAGGTGTATTTCACTGTTGTCCAAAGCAGGTATTCTCCTAAACAGCCTTGTCACTATGTTGGAAAGGAACCTCCCTGAGGAACAATATGGTTTTCAGCCAGAATAGAGTACAATAGAAATGATATTTGCGATGAGGCACTTCCAGGGGAAATGCTTTGAGTAGAGCAAGCCGTCCTACTCTGTCTTCACTGACCTGACAAAGGCATTTGACACTGTGTACAGGGAGACTCTCTGGATCATCCTGAGAAATTATGGATGCCAGAGGAAATCTGAGAAGCTGATTCAGGTGCTCCACGATGGAATAATAGAACATTTTAATGAGGTAAAGCATAGTAGCCCTTGTACTGTTCAGTCTGTTCTTGAATGCATGGGTGAAGTGCCTCCATAGAGTCATTCAAGAACCTCCCTTTTCTGGTGACTGTCTGTTCCTGGCATACAAAGACAGTGATCTACACATGATGCTGAACAAATTCTCATACACTGCTATGCTCTTCAGCTTCGTTATAAGCCTTTCCAAGACTAAAGTACTTTACCAGCCCATGGTAAATACCAGCCCCACAGAACCAAAAATCACTGCTGATGACACCCAGGGGACAAATATAAACAGCTTCAAATACTTGAGAAGCATTATCTCAAGTGATGGGTCTTTGGACAAAGAAATTGACCCAAGGATCAGCAAGACCAGCTAGGTTCAGGGGAGGCTGCATACCAGAGTGCTCAATCAATACAATGTGTGCATTTCCACAAAGTTGTAAGTCTTCAGAGCTGTGGTCATCCCTTCTCTCCTATATGGATGTGAGTCCTGAAATCTGTACAGATGACACATCAAACAACTGAAGAAATTTTTAAATGTGCACACTCTGTCCATCCTTGGTGTTTATTGGTAAGGCCGTGTCTCCAACCATGGAGGTCTTCAATCGTGCGGAGTCTACCAGCATTAACTCCCTAATCATCAGTACTCAGATGTGGTGGGTGGGACACATCATCATAAAGGATGATCACCATATGCCCCACCAGCTCACCAGCTGCTCTATGGTGAACTGGACACTAGAAAGAGACATGGGGGTTGTCCACACATGCCCTACAAAGATGCTGTTAAGGAAGCCCTATGCTACTGTGAAATTCGTTCAAGTGAACAGGCTGCTGACAGAACCCGCAAGCCCAGTGCTATTAAGCCTAGACCAGCTCTGAAGACAAGTGCTGCCAAAGACGGATGGAGGACCGGGAGTGACGTCACAGAACAAGAACCATAGTTATTGTAGAAACGGACTTCCAGTGCTCTCCTTTGCGCTAGACTCTGCGTTTCCAGACTGGGACTGCAGTACCCATAAACACCTTTGAATTTTGAACTAACCTGTACATTAACACCAAGTGATTGCTTCCACGCTACCATTTTTAAACATTATTATGAAAATGTTTTATCAATAACTTAACTGAGTACTTGTTTATCTCAGTAACCCTGCAAACAGCAATCAATAACGCTGCTCTTGTTGCACGACTGAGAAAAGCATTGGCATTGAAGGAGGTATTAACTGTCACAACAGACCATCCATTTGCAGCTGCTCAAAGGAGATGTATGAGTGTTCACATTCTGCAGTGAGTTGAGTGCAGATGTAACTGATAGGAATGTGTTATGATGGAGCACTGTTTAAAGAGCAGGGTTGGGCTGGGTGCATTCTGATATCTTGTTGAGTAAGGCTGCTCGCTCAGCTAATATCAATAATTAAGTCTGATATTTAATTAAAAGTGACTAATGAATTAAGATTGATAATTATGAGAATAAGGATGCACAAGACTGCCTGTATAGAAGTTATAATATATTCTGATTGGTAACCACGGCTACAAAGTGTGCACATGAAGAATCTGGAGACTTTTGAATGATTCCTTCTTTGTTTTGGGGCATTTCCACACCTCGAGACTAGACGCGGGTGTGTGTAACACAGTACCTTGACAACAAAAAACAGAACTGAAGTTAGTCTACATGTAGTGCTGAAGATATTTAAAACACATGGCAACTTTTCATCAGAATTTATTCCTAAATGGGTTTATACCAGACACTACAAACCCAAGTGGATACAATGCCGACTGAAGATGGATACAGAATGAATGTAAATGATGCTGGCAATATTCACAGGCAATCAAAGATGTCATCTACATTTCAAAAACAATAATTTCCCTGAAGTTGCCACTGAAATACCCAAGAATGCTTTGTATTAGTTTTCATATGAACATTGTAAAATTAAATTGTGAGGAAAAAATTAATGGGATAGAATGCAAAAATACATGAATATACCATTGACAAAAGTTCTGAAGGTATTTATTTTCCGGTATGACTATATGTATTATAGTAAGCTCCATGTTAATTTAATTATGGACAAGAAGAGATTCATTTTTTTTAGCAACGATGCCACTGCTATGGCAAACTCATCAATATAAAAGGGTATGTGACAATATTAGGAAAATAATGAGCTCTAACTGCAAATAAAGTAGGGAAGAGGCAGATAGCCAGAAAAAAGAGCTCAACGAGAAGGTATACATTTGGTTCTGTCATCAGCAGAGAGTAATTATGCTGTGATTTGTCAATGACTTCCTGTTCAGATTGCAGGGTGATGTCCTTGTGTTTAATGCCAACCACTGTGGTGGTAGACAGGAAGTTAATTAATCCCTAGGAGATAGCTTGTAATGTGCTGTGAAAGTTTGTGGGTACAAACCCTGACCATGCAGGTTTATAACATGGGATATTAGCTAAAAGCAGGGCTGACTGGTTACAAGTCCTCTGAAAGCCTCATAGGGAACTGTGTGTTTATATTGCCTGTACATCATTATGATGGCTGTTCTTTCAACTGATGTTTGCCTGTAACATGAAATAGAACCTATTTAAGTTGTGTAATTGGTGGTCCAACTGACACTGTGTCACAATTTGGTATGGTTGAAAGTTAAAAGACTAGAGAGGCAATGTCTATGTCCAGAGGGAAGGGTTTATTTGGGAAGTGAGGCACACATAAGGCTGAGGTAAACATGCAGGGTGATACACTACTGGACCAGGGCAAGGCAGGTAAGGTATAGGCTGAGAGGATTATAGGGACAACAAGAACAATTCAATATAATAACAATTAGGAGAGGCTGGAAAATACAGGAGAGGTTGGCATAACACAAGGAAACCAGTACAAATGCAAAACTACCTACAATAAGCAGCCAAGAGGGAAGGAAACCAGGAGTTTAAGTAGACACCCAAAAGAAACCCAAAGCAGGTGCAAACACTCCATAACTGGAGGCTCAAACCAGGATGAGAAACAAGCACAGATATTACACGAGGTAGACAGGACAGGGAGAATAGAAATACTAGTGACTAGACAGGACAGACACGGCACAGGATCTAGGCATGGAAAGGGAAGGAAAAAAGTAGAGAAGACCCATGGGAGTGTGACACACTGAATGTGTTACATACAGGGTAAGAGACAATCAGAGTTCTTTTAGCCACATATCATATTTCTTCAACTCGCTAAACTGAGGTGAACTAGGTTGCACAGTCCTTAAATTTATGCAAATTTAAAAAATAATCAACCTAGAATAAAAAGTCTACAAACCAAAAGGCATATAGAATGACATTTGACTACAGAAACATATGCACTTCTGCCTGTGGCATTTATTTCCATATTCTATATTATGAGAATGTCATGTGTTGCCAAACATGAAAACACCATCATACTAAGGCTGTGCCTGCATGTATTCGGTTTATTATTATTTGCTCTTTGCTCACTTAATGCATTTTTCAAAATTATAAAACCCAATAAACGTTAGACTATTTTCATACTAACTACAGATACCTAGAATGCATTACAATGTTAGCTGTTCAAATTTTGTTCAGCTCTTTTACAGGGAGAAAGACCAAGCTGAAGTCAATATCTGAAGGCGATCTGCAGATTTAGTTGCCATAGACACAACACAAAATTCATAGAGAATGACAGCCATTCTTGTGGAATGAAATGATTTGATTGTTTTGCAGGCAAACTACTTTATATTGGTGAAATTGTGACAGGACCTTCCCAAGCTGCTGCTATGCTGCAGTTCTGTGAATTTTCTGCAACAACCAATTTGGTCTCAAAGCGGTATTTTATATAAATCATATATATGGTTCAGTAATGTCACTATTGAAAAATAAAAGTTTTCTTTAAGCATACACACGATGAAGATAAATTGCATGATAAATTTTTAACCTGATGCTGTCCTTGACCATATAACCTTATATAATCGTGTGTTGAAATGTCTTCCAAAATGTCACAGTGTTAAACTGTATCACTGAGCAGCAATGATACTCAGGTGTTCTCTGGGGAAATGCAGAGGTAGAAAGCAGTATATTGGTTGGAAGAAAGCAATAACAGCATCTGTTACTCTGAAAAAAAAATGGCTCAGTATTATTTAGGATGATGCTGAATGCATATTGCACAGCCAAACCTGCAGCTGCAATGAGGAGCTTTGCTGAACGAAGATATGGAAGTATCAGCTGTAACACAAACCTGATGTCTGGCTATTGCCTACATTTGAGGGTTATCAACAGGGCTGAGTGCCATTACATGTCTTCTGACCATGTTCCAGTTTCTGTACTCAAAGAGCAATAACAGGCCAGTACTATTATCACAAGATCAATGAGCACCCTCAAGGCAAATTCACTCTCTGCTTATTAATCAGAGTCCCACCAATGTAGTTTCATTAAGAGAAGGCTTATCAGGGCACGTAACTTCTTATGCATGGATTAACATTAATCAACAACAAAAATATCCTCCCACTGATAGTGTAATATTCTTGCTCTAACAGTATATTTCTTAGGAGATTATTACTGGAGAGGAAGAGATGACATTCACTGATTCAAACTTTCACTGGGTTCACAGATGAGTTTGTCCAGAAAAATAAATAAAAAGCAATGAGCCACAAAACCACCAAGGCACACGTGAGCTGGAGAGTTTTGGCATTTCAAATCAAATCAAATTAAATCAAATCAACTGTTATTTATATAGCGCCTAACAACAACCACAAAGTTGCCCTAGGTGCTTTACAAAGGATAAAAACACACACGATACACAATGATGGATTTAAGAGCTGAGTCCAAATAAATGATAACTTGTAGCACTGCAACACATTTTGGGTTTTGTTCTCAGTTGTGTGAACCCAGTGCAATGTTTGCAGAGAATATTTTAAAGCCAAACAGTAATGCTGACAGTTTTACATGTAATTAAATGACGTCCGGCTATGCTTGTCTCGTTCATTATTGACTCTAAATTATGTACCAACCCCGTGATCCAGACGGTTTAATGCAAGGGTAGAGGGAGGTCAGGGAGAACATCAGATGATTATTCTCATCTCTATAATTAGCATCCTCCTCGAAGCTCTGCTTGCATCCCTACCTTTGGGTAACAGTGTGTTAGCCATGCCTTTTAACAGACAAGCAGCCATTATTGTAAATGACACATTTACCATAGTCTTTGTCACACTAGGAAAAAAATCAACAAAACTGTTCCCCAGCAGATTACATTTCTGCTTCCTCTTAAGAGACGTTGGGCTTGCCTGGGTCCAGTTTGCAACATTGGTCACTGCTCATCCTGTTTGGTTTACAGTCATTTCATTAACCGTGTCATATGTGTCAGGTATTGTGACTACCTTGTGAATTTTTGTAAAAAATATATGCATGGGTATATTGTAGTCTCTAACATGCATTGTAATCGAACATAATTGAAAAGTTCTCAATGTTTAGATGTTTGTACATTTTTTCCGTATGAAAAGCTGAAGGGGATGGGTACTGTCTCCATCTGGCCCACCAGAAGCAGAGCCACTAGTCAAATTATTCCAGCATTTCTCGCCAACTTCTTTCACATTACTGGGTGAAACTGTAAATTATGTCAATTAAATGGGACAAAATAACAAACAGAAAACCATGTTCTAGAAGCAAAGTTAACTTCCAATGGCATTATGGAAATCTGCTGTTGTGGCTCAGAATTAATGATCCAGTTGCACATCTGTGTGAACTGGAAAACTGTGAGTGGCTCGTTTCCAACAATACAGAATAAATTATGATAGTCCAATATATGCTACTGCCCTAATATGAAATACGGACTAGAAAAACCCTTACAGGCTTTTACAGTTACATTTATCAATTCAGTAGATTCATTATAAGTGGATGCTATACATGATAGCAATGGGTGATTAGGAAACAACAGGAGACATAATTATGCTGAAACTATATAATTTGCAGTAAATGTTTCACTGAGCATGTATATGCAAGTAAAGGCCATTTAACTGAAAATGCACTCTACTTCAGGTATAACTCTTGATTCCACTTAGCAGGTATATACTTATTTTTAAAGAAATGCAAACTGTTATCTCAGAGTTTACACTTTAGAAAAAAAGTTGCATCAGTCAGGGTACATAGAAAACAACATAACTTATAAGGAAGGGCTTATAACTGTGAATATGACTGCCAGTCACTGAGAGATGTTCAATATCTCCAGGCCTGTTGGTGAATGTGCAATTTGCCATAATTCTTCACAAAATCGTGGGCCTGACATCCATAAAAACATCATCAGCTTCCTGTGTATTCATTTTCAGAATATTTTGCAAATGGAACGCTAGAGGCACTCCGCAATTCATAGCTATAATACCGCAGCCTAATAATACTTCCTACTTGAAGACATTGGTGTGTGTATATTGAAGATGATATGCCTGAAGTACCTTGCTAAAGAAAGCACATAAAAAAATCAAAAGAGTCTCAGGTGGCTTTGATTAAACTAAAATTAGGGAGGACTGAATGCCTTCATTGTGTACTGGTTTACCTCTATTTTGGGTTGCCATGGGAATATGAGAATTCTGTGAGGGAGAGCTAAAGGCTTGTATAGTTCAACATCCTGGTGATTGTTCACTGAACTGGAAAGCACTCTGCTTCTTTTAACATTCATAAAAAATAATTAAAATGCACAAATTTCTGACAGATATAAAAATCAAACTGAATCTCCTAATGTTGCATTAAAATATGACACGAAAAGGTCATGAAGTTAAATAGTAACTTAAAAGCAATCTGAACCAAGGGCAAACGCATACAATAAAGCTTCAGCTGAGAAACCAATGCCTTCAAAGGTCAGGATGTGTGGAAATCACTTCTGCTTCAAATCTTTAAAAGGTGACTATGTTTGCAAGGGTGACAATCGTTTAATCCACAGCAATAGGTAAGCAATCAGGAGGACAGTCTCAGTTTCAGCTGTCCTGTGTTAAATGTACTTTGCTGAGCAAAAAACAATATGCTCAAAGAGAACTAAAAAATGCATAGCAGCTCCTTTTGCGAGATAGGGTTGGATCTGTGCATCTGGGAAATATAAGGTAGGATTTGTGGCTGCAGAGTTTAAAACAAGTAACATTAGTGTTTTTTTGGGAGAGAGCTTTGGGGGAAAGAGGATCTGTTCAGGTAAAACTGCTGAATAATACAGAACAGACATTGTTGGAAACTTTAGGAGCTGGAGACTCTGTCCTTCTGTGTTATCCGTATTCACACATCTGGAAGGCATTTATGTCCCCACACACATCTGGAATGGTTGGCCTTCATGTAGTTCATGTCCCTACACATGTCTGGAGACACAACGTAATGAACTAGCAGCAATAAACACAGATCGCAACCTTCTTACATATAGAACTAGACACAGGAACACTAAAACAAGTGACGTTTTAAACTTTAGACACCCCAAACTAGGCAGAAGGAACTGCCTCCACAACGGCCCTAAGAAAAAGGGGCAATTTATATTCCCATAAATCATCTTATCTTTGGAGTGTAGGTGAAAACTGCAGTACTATGCAACCATCATAATAAGTGTAGTGAGACAGGGTGATGCAAACTACAAATAGACAGAGTTTAGGACACATTTTGGCCCACAATAATGTGAATATGAGGGAAAACACATTACCTGAGACACCCTTGTGTCTGACCCATGGGGAAAAAAGGGCAACAGTTATC
The DNA here is from genome assembly GCA_025773905.1 of Chitala chitala. NCBI lineage: Eukaryota > Metazoa > Chordata > Actinopteri > Osteoglossiformes > Notopteridae > Chitala > Chitala chitala. Next base: position 9,197 of record JABJVR010025901.1, read on the forward strand.
ATCTGCCACTGCTAAGCCTTTGGTCACATTCTGTAGATACGTTATTCTGTCTGTTCAAATCACTGTTCGGTTTATAAAATATGGATTATTCATCTTCAATGGCGGAGTCACGCAAGGCACATGTGCTTCTTAATTGTTAATTCTCTCTCAACAAAATGTGCTATCTCTTTACGGAATGAAAAGAACACCGACACTGTAATTTCTCTTTGAGAAAGTGATTGGCATTTTGTAATGAGGGAATTATTTTTTATAGTCAAAGGGAAAACATGACAATCTATTGTTTTTTACTTGACTTGAAAGTAATAAAAAAAACCTTACAAGCACCTCACAGAGAAAACTCTAATATGTAGTCCTAAAATGGCCTTAAATATACTTATGTATCATTTTTATATAATTTCAAATAATAGTAAGTGTTATCTGGGTGTGTTTGACAGGGAAATATGATTACTTTTAATGATGACTGCTTTCATATTGTTTTCAAAACCCATCTTTTAGGGCTTGTATTAAACTTGTAGATAGAGGAATAACATATAAAACACATTTTCACTGTAATGGCTCATATACAGTAGACTTGAATAGACCATTAAGGTTTTGCTTTTTACAAGGAAACTATATATTCACATTATTGAATGTCACTTCAGAGTAAAGATTAAATTATCCTGTATGTTACAGACGCACATGAAGCAATTTGTATAGTAACGGAGAAAGCTATTATATGCTATCATTCAAATATCCTATATTAAAACTTTTACTGCAATTTTAAGAGCCAGCAGTAGTACATGTGTACAGAGGATTGGTGGAAAAACAGATTTATGACATCACAAGTGCAAAACGTGGCCTGTGATCTTGTGGAAAATGCTTATGAGCATGCAGCTTCTTCCTGACATCAACACTGAGGCGGATCAGGTGACGTCATCATTACACAAGTGAGCTGAATGGTGCTATTTATAGCACCCTTGCCTCTAGAGATTGCTGCCAAAAGCAGGGATTAGCATTAAAGCAATTCAATGGAATTACATGTCCTCTGCTCTGCCTGCTCCATTCCCTATCCAGTGCGGCATGGTTACCAACACAATGATACTCTACTATGCACCTCATCCTCTGTTTTCAAGTAGGCTATACATTCTGTGTTCTAATTATACTACAGAAACTTAAAATTCTTTCTTAAATTGAACACCAACATGGCTATTTATATTCTGTGTATTTACATACGTATATACACACAATAGAGTGACTAACATCCGTTAAAGTATTCTATCATGTCTTTATTGCTTTTATTTATATATCCAGAAAAAAACTACTCTGATGTCCTTTGAGGAATATTTTTCATAAACCGAATTAACAGTATACTTATTGCACATAGAAACCACCCTGAATCCCGAATTAGCCTTAAAAGAGCAAGCAGTAGGTGATTCAGTCTAATCTGAGACACAGCATCTGACAAGTGTAATGTGATCAGTGTGATCTATTTCAGCATCCTATATATCTAAACTGATGGCTCAATGGGTAGAACATCAGGCTGAGATGTGGAAGTCTCCTGGCATGAATCCTAGCACAACCAGAACTCTAGCACCTTGCGTGCCACATGCGGCTGCCCACTCCTTCCTCTGGGGAGATGGGGTGAATGCAGAGAACCAATATTGCTGTACCTAGTATGTGAAATGTCATATGTTGCTTTGGATAAAAGCATCTGCCAAATTAATAAATGTAAATGAATTGGATGATAGAGTGCAAGCTAATTTCTAGAAACCTCCATGCAGCATTAAATACCAGTGTTATAACTCACAGGGTTTCTGATACACAATTTGCCATTCACCCTTCCAAAGAAGAATAGTCTATAAATTAATTTACTTTTGTAATGCTTGCAGTATTTAGTGATGAAAAGTGATTATTTTTCTTTTTCACAGTAGGTAAGATGCTTGATCTGGCAGCCCAGGGACAGGGTCACACCCCTGGCTCTTCTGCCTTGCTTTTTTGAGTTTCTTTGTCTGGTTTTCTTATGCTTTAGTCCTGTGCTCTTGGTTCTCTATCTAGGTTTATCATTAACTCACCTCATTGGGTTTTGTGGTCTCTACTTAGTTATCTGTTCTCCTTGTCCAACATTGCCATGTTTTTATGCTCTGTAGGTCAGTCTATTACCTGTCTTATTAGCCCTGCCTTGTTTCCCAATTAGCATTCCGTTTGCTTTGTTAGTCCCAGTGAGTATCTTCACCTGAGTCTTGTTTCCTGTGTGTTCCTTTATATGGGTTATAAGTGGTGTTTACTTGGTCTGAGGTATTGCCACTGTAATTGTCACTAACAGCCTTGGGCATACTGAGTGATGCTCCCTGTTCTAGAGTTCCTTGGGTTTGTAGTCTAATGTTAGTCTTCCCATGCTCTAGTCTTCCCCATGTATTCCTCCTTTTTTGCAATGTGATTTGCCCTTGTTACCTCAGTATTTTGTTTTTTTTTGGATTGACTACCTGCTTTTGGGAACATTTTGCTTTGTTTATCTGGTTTTGGCTTTGAATTTTGTATTGGGTTTGTCAGTTAAAAGGCACTTGCACTTAGACCTCCATCCTTTCTTGCCTAGTTGATCATTACAGGAGGCATAAGTACATATATTGATTAGAAGTGAAAATGAGATGAGAACTTGATGTCTTTAGAAAAGATATGAAATACCATGAAATATAATTCTGCTGGTTCAAATGTCAGGAATGAGGTGTACAGTCTGCATTTCTGTGACTGACATCAGGTTAGGTGTGACTTACCTCTTCTGACTTCTCAGTGCTAGTCTCCCTGTTCATAAGTGCAACTTAAGGAAAGAAAACCATTGTCTCACTCAATCAGACTTTGTGTTTCAGCACTACAGGGAACTTGCATCTTAAACTTTATATCCACACACACATAGAGCTGATGACTGGACCCCAGGAGTGGAGGGGTCTTGATTTACTGTGCTGCCTGACATTTCATTTCAGATTGTGAAATTTAGACATCAACGCAACACTGGGCTGTAAAGTCATAAAACACATTCAGAAACACATTAAGCTGCATAATAAAGAGCAAACAATGGGCAAATGTTAGTCAAGAAAATAAGTCATCAGTTGCATAACATTTGAGAGTCTGAAACACAAAAGGCCAAATACACTCAAACTTTGTCATTGTACAGTTATTTTTCCATGTAAGATGTAAATATTGTACTATAACATGAGACTTTCAGACATTTCTGGAAAAAAAAGATTTTAGACACACTGATAATGAGTTCTATGTTGCTTAATTAATCAGTTTTTAATTATATTGATAAGGATTTCTTCCCCACAAGGCCACCTCCCTAATTTGCCTTTGAAAAAAAATGTAATCAATGTGATCAATAATGTAACAGAACCCTCTTACTTATTTAATTCCTTTTGACTAGCTGGCATCAATTTTCACCTGCTCTGTGTTAAATAACTATCAAAAAGAGATAAATGAATTTAAATAAGTATAACCTAAATTAATTTATATAAACTGATAAAAAAAGGCAAAAGTTGATGATAATTCACATAATCTGTCCCAGTGGAGAAAAAAATCTTGATTACACAGTGATAAAAAAACTGCAGAATGTTAAATATTAATTAAAATGATTATAGAATACTTGGTGGCTGAAGAGTAGATCATAACATGTGCATATTCTTCAAGACAAATGGTACAGGAATTCCTTTAGCAGTCATGCCCTGCCCTGTCATGCCTCCTTATGTCCTCTAGGTGTCGCCCCTCCTTGTGTTTCATGCCTCTGAATTAACGTAATTATGTTATTAGTGCCTCCTATCTGTGTCTCGTTTGCCTGAGTTCTATTTAAGTTTCCCGCATGATTGAGTCTTAGCAGGTTAGTGTAGGATCATAGCATCTTGTTTTGTTGGTGATTGTAATAGTCCATGTGTAAATCCCTTAGTTCCTTGTTTTTGGTTTACCCTGCTTGGTTTTGGAATAAATCTCCCTCTCTGCTCTTGGACCTTGCCTTGACTTGCCTGTTCATTACAAGCACTGAAACCTAACAAGCACCTATAACACTCAGCATTTACAAAATGTGATATTGTTCATTCGTGCATAGTGCTTACATTAATGCTCATGTAATTTCGTAGCTAATGATGCAACTGATGAGTGGTGGCTGGTGTATAAATGGTCGGGGGGGGTTATAAAAGATGTAATTTCAAATTTTTGCATTAGGTTACATTTGATCTGATTCATGAAGCTAGTTATACATTTTGAATCAATAATAAAATGTACTTGGTAATGTCCACCAAGGCAATTTCCACAAGAATGTAACAGTATATTAATTAAACTAATATATTAACAAATACATTATCCAATGTTTTATTAATGTATTTTGGTGAAGATTAAACAAGGAACAAGGTCACATAGCTAAAATGATGTCATTTCTTAGTATTCAAGAATTCTGCATCTTACAGCTCCACTCTGGCAAGCATCCTTCTGCCTACCTGAATAGATGTATAAGCCAAACATTTATAGTAGACCTTAGACAAAACTGAAACTTCAGTCAAACCTCCCAAATGATTGGAAGTTCACTGAGAGTCACTGTGACACTACAATCCTATTCATGAAAAACAGAAAGCATGCTGGGAAGGTCAGAGCTCTTTTAACATAACAGGTATGGTATGCAGCCCATGTGCATAGAAAACTTTGGAAATTGGATTCTTAGTGTGAAAATTCCCTTCTTTTCACATGATTATCATTACCCAATTTTAAAAAATAGAGGAGTATACTGGTACATCTGGTACATCTCCCCTTCCCCCATGCCTCCAGGGCTGTGTGTTCAAATCTGGCTCTTGGCACTGTTCATGTGGAGTGTGCATGTATTCTCCCTGTAGGTGTGGGTGCATCCTGCTTGCTCAGGTTGCTTTCTGTAGTCCAGAGATACGCAGCTAAGGTGGACTGGGAACTTGGTTGGCTCCCTGACTTGTGTGCACCCTGCATTGTACCCTATGCTATCACACACAACCTCGATCTAAGAGAAGCAATTGAAAAACGACTGATTTTGAATAGGTTCTGTCACTTTCTTTATTCCTTTGGGAGTTAGATGAGATGACAGTCTGTCTTCCATAACATAAAGTGCTTTAATGCTCATTTTGAGTAAAAGCTCTTCGTTCTAAAACTCAACATTCAGTTAAAACCGTCTTTCAAATATGCCTGTCAAACATACAAAAAGTGCTGCCTTGTACTATCATGTATTAGAAGTTCATTTTTTGTCAGTTCTATAGAGGTAGTCTACTCGGAAAATTTTGCATGTGAAATATGTATTCACTTGAAATTAGGAATATCAATTTATGAGGTCAATTTGAAAATTAAGTTTATAATTGCGCAAAGAACTCAGTACAATACATTTGCCAGCACAAGGACACGCAGGACGTAGGTAGATTTCAACGTTAGAGCAGCCATTTCACTAAAGTAAAAACTTTTTTCCTCGGCCAAATTAGCAAATAAACGGTCGAAGAAATAGCATTTCTACGAGGAATATATAAAATGTAAAGTAAAAAGATTAAATGAAAGCAAAAAGTTCTGTTTGGAGTTTTATAACACTAGCGCGCTTTCTACGTGCCACAGTCAAGTCACAAAACATTTGTTTTATACTGAAGACAAAGGCATTAACAGCGCAGACAGTGAAACTGACAACTGTCAGAATCGCTTCCACGATCTGTAAGCAGCTGCAAGCATTATCCGGTTACAAAACTTGTACAGTACAGTACGGCATTTAGCGTTGAGGGGTGACGTAAGTGTCATGCGCGCTAGGTCACATAAACACAGCGAACAGAAGGGCGGAAGTGTAACGACTGGTGGTTGTAAATACGGTGTTTAAAATAACTAACAATATTGTCACCCTGAGAATATTATTATTATGTTATTCATAAATTGGAAATTGTCTACATGCAATGTTTTCAAGCAATTATCATGAAAATAAAAGAAAAATGAGCTCCAATTTGCTGTGCGATGAGCAAAATTCCAGGTGAGTCGAAATGTTTTCTTATGAAATAGTTTAAGTTGTATTATGACAACAGTTTATGTAGGACTGATAAAGGAATATAGATATGTCGTATTTATTCATTAGTTGTATATTTTAAATGTTTTTAAAGTCTTGGATTTGAACACGAGATTATATGAAAATGTTAATGCGCAGGTATTCGCGTAGCCATGCAAGGGATTCTGGGTAATGCATTTTTTTTTATTTACCTATGATCGCTCGTAATGATACAGTAATATGATGTGTATAAAAGTCTAGCACAATTTCTAAAAGCAGAAAGTTTGCACATTACATAACGCATTAATGGCAGTCATTTTCATGCCCTTTTATTTACATAGGAATATTAAGGAAGGTTTACATAGGAAGGTTTAATATTTCATAGTTTGATCTTCTAATTAACAACAGTGAACCTATTTTCACTTTTAGAAATAGAATAAGTATGACCTTAGTAATTAAAAGTCAGCTTGCTAGCATTTATTAGAGGAATGAATGATTGGAGAATCCCGGTAACTACTATTGTTGTCTCACACCTCAAAAATCATGCAGTGGTGTAGGTGTAATTTCAAGTGTGGCGGCATCACGCACATCTGATCCATTATATGACTAACTAGGATTTACTCCTCTCCAAATACTGGAGGCACATGTCCTACCCTGTCCCCTCCCAGATGTATGCCAATGGGGTCATCCATGTGAATTCCGTGCTTGCTGCTCTGTGTTTGGAGGTTGACTGATTTCCCTAATCATGGATTTAGTCTTGGAATGCTGGTTTTTTCCCAGAGCAGAACAAGTTGGCATTTTGGATAAGTTGGTGATCTGAATTTGACCTTGTACCAGTGTGTGTACACGTGTATACATGGGTGTTATTTCCCCATGTAGGGTTGGTGCCAGTTGTAGAAGGTACCTTACTTGCACCCTGTTGTGCTTGGGATACTCTGCCCCCCCCCCCCTCCGATTTTTCTATAAATGAAAATGGTAATGATGATTTGACAATATTATTTGATCATGTCTCTCCTTTGCTGTGTTTCTGGGAATGGTAAATTTCATAACTAATGATTTTTTTCCTTTCAAGATGGCAATGAAAATGTGACCTTAAAAATGTCCCAAAAAGAATCCAAGCAAGAGAAGAAAAGGTGTGTATCCAAGGATTTATGTTGTATAGAATTTGTATAGATAACCTTATGGTTTTTTTTTTAACTAAAGTCTAGATGAGTCAATTGAAGTATTTTGCTTTGCTTACATATTACCTGCTTATAGAAATATTATTTGAATAATTTAGTAGTTTTGAATAGTTTTATGCCTTTATAAGCTTTAATAACAACTATGGAATTACATTCTTTTTGCCACATATAGTTTGTCTTTTGAGGCACTGAATTCAGAAAAGGAAGAAATTTTTTAAGAAACACTAATGCAGGAGTGACAGGAGTATATTTTAAGATTTAAGAGGATGCTGGAAATTGGGTCGTAAGTGGGCTTTTTCACAGTCATACAAATGCATGTATATTCTGCTGTTGCAGAGCAGGCACACTTATTTCTACGTCTGTCGTAATGGTTCCCTGCTTCACGCTGGCTTTACAGTCAGCAGCTGCCTCATATGAGGAGTGCTCCAACGTGCTGCTCTGTTTAAATATTACACGCTAAAAGGTTCTCAAAACATTTTTCAGCTCTCACAAGACGGAGCTTTATGCTGAGGTACCCCCAGGATGCCTGCCAATCGTTTACTCTCCCGAGTACAACATCACCTTCATGGGACTTGAAAAGCTCCATCCCTTTGATGCTGGAAAATGGGGCAAGGTCATTCACTTCCTGAAAGGTATCTTGAGATATACAAAAACAGGAACTTCAAGAAGAGGGCCTTTTATCCGTCGTGTAGTGAAAATATGCGTCTGCTTAGTAAATTGTAGGTGCGTGCGGTCGCCTTTGAAATGAGTGGAACCTTGAGGGTTTTGCCACAAGCAGAAGAGAAGTCTGCATTAAAGCAGAGGTAATTAGAGGAGCGGAACTCCCACAGAACGCAGTCCAGGTAGCTCACAGTGGCTTTGATTTGAAGGTCAGGTCAAAGGTGCCTTTTCTGCAGAAATCTCGCATATACCTGTAATGAGCAAAAACCTCTGCCTTTTTGCCTTTCTTTTTTGTTTGACCATAGTAAGGATTATATCATGATTAACAGTGAATGCATTACATCACTATTTGTCTGCTGAGCAGACAACATTCACTAGATGTGTATATTTTTCAGTAATATTTACGTATACATAAAATGAGCAGGCGATTCTCAAGTTAAAATAAGAAAAAATAGAATAGAATTTAAAAAATTCACAGTATTGGCTGCTTTCATGTTAATAAAATAATCCTTAAAATACATCATTTATTGCTGGTTCCCCGGTTATTTCCTCCGAACACAATCAGTTGGAAGACTACAGTTTGTTGGTGACACTCATCAATCAAATAATCCTTGTGTATTTCTTTGCATAAACAGCAAACATGTGCAACAGGGTAGAAGCCGGTACCTTTAAAGTCCAAAGCTTAGTCACTCTACACCATTAGTCATTCACTGCGCCTGGCCGCTCTCTTGTAAAAGTTTCAGTTCTACATCTGGTGTCTTCATAATGGTTCATCATTAAACATGGTGTTCTAATGAAAGCAGGTGCTCACAACAGTGTGCGGTATCTGTTTCAGAGGAGCAGTTCCTTACAGATGAAATCATCGTTCCAGCTAGGGAGGCGACAGAGGAAGACCTGCTGGTTGTCCACACAAAACGTTACCTGAACAAACTCAAGGTACCTTGCTGTTCTTAGATGATGATTTTTTTATTTTTTTTTATTTTTTTTTTTTTGAGACATGGTTTTTGGTGAATGATCAGAAATGTGGTGCTGTGTTTTCTGTGTTAGGCAAATGCATAACCGAATTGTCCTGTGCACTTTCACTAAAAGGTGAGGGTGGAAACATCAGTCAGTTGTCACACTGACATTTTACATGTAAGGGTTCCTTTTATGTCATGGTGTCTTTTATTAATTATATTTATAAAGGTCTATTCCCTTATCCTGAATTCTGTGATTATCCTAATCTTATTCTAAAATTTAAGTAAATTTAGTTGTATGTGACAAACCATTATGTTAATACATAGGTAGAAAATATTTAATATTTTGCTATTTGTTACATGTATTTTTGGTAACATAAATGTAAATATGTTATGATAGTATTTAGACATTTGGCCAAGTTCAGTACTAACTCCCTAAAGGTGCTAATTAATTGAGGTTTCCGATTATTCTGTGCCCCTTCTATGACTGGTACTCCTTTCAGGATATACCGGTACCCACACTGTTGGTTTTTCAGAACGTCTGTTTGACCCATACCGATTATGGGGTTATCAGAAGTCCGTGAACCCCCCCCCCAGAAAGCCTGGATACACAGAGATTATTTAATCAGTTGATTTTCATTATCTGCTAAGGTCCACATACCCCCATAAATGTATGCTATTGATATCAATATTAACTAAGATAATAAATGGATCAGAACTCTATTTTGTCTGTGAATTAGATATTAGATAATACCCCATTGGTATAATACACCAGTCTTTATTTGATTATTCGGCTCCCCATTTCCTATTGCCAAATTATAAACCATTTTATGATATTTCAGTGTCGTCTTTGGGTAACGGACAGCTGAAATGATACAGCTGAGCACATTCCATATTCACAATGTAATATACATCAATATATTCTCTCTTTTTTACTGCATGCAGAACCATATCTTGGAGGGATCAAGAGAGGTATCCTAGTGATCTGCTTGGATTATATATTTATACACATATATATTCACATATACATTTATTCAACACCCTACTGTACTTCAGTGAGATTTTTTTTTCTATTTTGAGATATTTTTCAGCAGTTAACACTCATTCGCCTTCCTTTTAAAGCCTGAGAAGGTAGGCTTTATGAAGCTAGAGTAATCCCTCCACTGCAGTGTGTTGTGTTCTGAGGGTACCAAAAGCATTTTTGGTGTGATTCACTTTTGTTTTTCCGTCTTACTACATACGTGTTCGTGGTGTTGTGTGTGCGTTGGTTTGCGTGCTCGGGCCGAAGTGACGTATACGGCACAGTACTTGTGTGTCTGCGGGTAGCACGTGTGTAAAGGCTGTGTGCCCTTTCGCTGTGTTTTCAGTGGTCGGTGGTGGTGGCGACCATCACAGAAATCCCACCTCTCCTGTTCCTGCCAAACTTCCTGGTGCAGAGGAAGGTGCTGCGGCCGCTGCGCACGCAGACTGGTGGGACCATCATGGTAAGTGTCCAGGGCGCCGCTGTTTCCCTGGGCATGTATTTCATAATTGGAGCTCAGTGCTACGACTGCCTGAGAGTCGACGCTGTGAGTGGGTAGGATGGCACATGTGGTGTATGAGGTATTAGTGTGATGCTGACAACTGACTCAACCATGACCGTGACCTGGTGAGGACCAGCAGTGTGGCACTACAATATAGTTGTTCTTACCACTTATTTGCTTGCTAGTAACTGGTGCAGCTAAAGTGGATTGTGTTTTTAGTATGTCACGTGTAAATTAGTAATTGGACATTTATAAAGATATTCTTAAACCTTATTGCATTCCCAACGTGTTTCTCATACGTTTTTGAAATTAAGTTCCAGAACGTAAATTTAACCACCTCTGTGTAGCCTAATGAAAAAAGCAGTTTGTGCTTGAATTTTAATCAGTCTCTGGTTCTGAATCAGTGTCAGCTTTTGCGGGTTTATAAATCCATTAATAGAACCATTTTGTGGTTCGTTAGGTTTTTATAGGGAAATGGTTTTATTTACGTTTAATTACAAAAAATAATTTTGTAATAATTCTTTAAGTTACAACTTCAAGGTCCTAACAGTGGGAGTGTAGCTTATAAGGGAGTGCCGTGGTTTTGGTTTCAGATTTTTTTTTATTTTTATGTATATAAAGGCTGCATGTAATGATTTGTGCATGATGCTGAATGACTTTTTAACCTCACATTTTTACCTTTTTTTGTTGTAATAAGCTCATGAATTTTTAATGTTATCATTTCATTTGCTCTTGTGGAGCAGCTGAACAGTATCTTTCTATGTGTTCATTGAAGGCTGACTATTTCTAAATGACTCACTCTCTTGATTTCTTAGATGTATTTCAATCCTTCACTTTCAGTCGGAGTTGAAACGACTGCGCTGTTTTGTATAGTTTTTCACTTGGGGCCGTTTCCTTCTATGGAAATTTTGAAACCATTGCCACCCTGCAATGGGTTGGCATACAGTGCAAGGTGTCCTCCGCCTTGTGCCCTCGGCTCTCCTACACAGGACAAACAGTATGGAAAATGGATGCATACATGGAAACTATGCCTTCAGTTTGTTTTATTCTCAAGTTCAATTCAGTTCAATTTATTTTTATATAGCGCCTTTTACAACAATGTGCCTCAAAGCTTAAAGTTGTGGTCAACATTACATTTTTAGAAATTATCTGTGAAATCCACTAAGATAAATATACTGTATAACTTAATGAAATTGAAAGCTGCTGTGCAGGCCTAAGAGGACTGTAGTGATTCAGTAAGGTATACTTCTGTGTTACGTGTGGTCCCACTTACATACTCCTTTGTACTATAAAAGCAGGTAATCTACCATTCCAAGAGCAGCCTCTGTAGGCTATTGGTCTAGGTTGTTTGCATGAGATTCACCACATGACATAGGAGATAGTGGAGGCTACATCTCAGGTACGTTACCTATGAAGGTCCTTTGGAAGTCAGTTGCACCTTCAGAAGTGCCCATTTTATTGACTACGTATTGAATCATATGAGTGGGAAAGCAAGTCTTTAGTGCACTGTGCGTGCTTCATCAGAACATTCTCAGAAGACCTTGAGAGGAAACAACCTCAGGGTTATGTTTTGTACAACCATTTTTCTCATTTTATTACATTTTCCGCTGCCACGGTAATTCTGTTTCCAAGAGCACATCAGACTGGTGATGTATAAAAAATCTGACTTGTTTCCTGTAGTTGTTCATGGTGGAATTATATTAAAAACTTTAAGTCTCGGGTAATCTGCTATCTGTAAGTATCTAACAGAAGAGAACAACTGAGTTAAACGTATCGTATGTAAAATCCCAACCAGTGGTTTCTTTCTCCACTTTGCATTTTAAGAAGGCAAGCTGTGACAGTATTCTACTTTTATAATTTTTATCATTGAGGTATCATTATAATAGTACCCCACTCTAGAGGGATGGGGGAGGGTGTGATTGACAGCACTGACCATGCAGCCCCAAATCATTGTCTTGTACTGGAATCTGAAAAGTACCGTTTGAGTCCAAATGCTGTGTGAAGCTGAAGCCCGTGTAGTCGCTTTGCCTTTTTAGATCAAAAAATAACATGTAGGCTACAGTTGTGCTTTGGGAAATGGCAAATAAGCAATAAGGCAGCTGTTATACCAATAATAGACTTCTTATCCAGTCTCCTCTGTAATGCAGTAAAGAGACGAGGTCATCGGCTGGAGTGTGTCGCAGTCTGGGCAAATGTTCTTCCCTGACCTGGCAGCGGGGCTCAGATGTTTGGCGCTCAGACACCTGCTAATGTGTGTCATTAGCGTTGGGTCAGTTTCGGGTATTGGTGTTGACTTCCAGTCCTTATGTTAGGGCCTGCTGCCCCTCCTTCCCCATGGACCCCCCCCCCCCCCTTCCTATCACGTATTACTTTTTTGGACATTGTGGCAACTTTGCAAGTCTCACAGCTGTCACTTCCATGCCCAACGTGTACATGACAACAAACCAGAAACCCTGTGCTGTGTTTAATGCTTTTTAAAAAATATATAGATCCCAGTGCATCCGTGTATAGGTGAGGAGTCGTAATTTATTACAGTGCCAAGACTAGGTTAGACCATGCAAAATATTAAACGAAAAGCAAAACGTTCCTCCTTTGTCATTTCGGTGATTATAGTATCCCATGTATCAGGCAGATTGATAGATTAAATCGCACTTTAAAGTATGCGCATAAATCTGATGGGGGGGGGGGGGGGGACGGGGGGTAAAATATGAATTTGCGCTGGGGAGAAAATTT
>JABJVR010025901.1:22251-36551 GCA_025773905.1 Chitala chitala
CACACCCCCCACCACTCCGCCCCGCCCCCCCCGCGGGGGGCGCCGCCCCCCCCCGGCGGAGATCATCTGACTTTGCGCTGGAGAGAAACTTTTTAACACAAAGCTCTGGTTTGCAAGATGAAGGCACGCCCTGAGCAGCTTGTGATAGCTTCTCTTTTAGGCGTTCTCACCCATTTGCTCCATCTAGCCACCCCCCCCCCCACCCCCGGGGATTAGGCTCAGTGTTACTGTAGGAGTGTGTGACAGACCTGCCTTAGTATTGCCAGCCACAGAACACCATCTCTACAGGATGTGTGCCTAACCTCAGCCTGAAGGTTTGGAGGGGAACAGGTGTTCCTGTACTTATTGCTGTGCATATGGACACACTTGTTCAGACCAGTCCTGTTAGAATAGCGGGTCTCAAGTACTATGGGGCTGTTATTATCTCATCTACTGCTGGGATTGTACTGCTAATTAAAGTTTATTTTATTTTTTTTATTATTTACATTTTAAGCACTATTCCAAGTGTTTTTTTTTTTTTTTTAAACAAAAGACAGTTTGCACAGCAGTCTATTTAATGAATCAATTTAATTTAAGTACCTTTCTCACTTTTTCCAAAGTCCAGTCTCTTAGCTGCTATCCTCCCTATAGCCTTTCTGCTTAATTTATTTGCTGCTTATAGCCATGTTGCATTCTAAGCCGAATCTTGATTAAAAAAAAAAAAAAAAACTCTAATAGGAATGAACTGAGCCAATGCATTTTGGCCCCGTCAATAATCTGTACAAAAAATGTGACGCGGTTGTTTGTTTATGGATAAAATAACTGAGAAATCAATGTTATGAATTAACTGGGACAATGTAGCATCTCAGCTGTAAATATTAATTATCCTTTGCTTCAGCAATTAAAAACAGATGTAAATAAATTTACTTAATAGCTTGATGCATCTGAATTTTGATTTCTGTCGCCCTGCAAACTAATATGCTTTGACATGTCTAGTACTGTCTCATTCAAAGTCAGTCTGCATTTCAAGGATAATTGTAGTCCCTGTAGACATATTCTTGGCTTGTGTCTTGTGCTAAATAAGGGTCTAATGAGTGAGGTGTGCTCAGCTCAGTGCAAATAACTACTTGTTTGTCAATTTGTCGTATTAACTTCATAGCTGTAATTACCTTCTTAGGCTGAAATATGTAATTATAATTACAAAAGAATGTGATAATGTAGAGAGTTGTTCACTATGGAGGGCTGTCAGCTTTTGTACCTGAAACGGGAGGATTCCGGTGTTTTCTGGGCACTGCAGTTTGTTGAAAAATTATTTAACTTGGATGAGGAGATGGGGATAAGTGTGTTGAAGTTTCTTGAACTAATGGGGCAACTTTCAGATAAGGCATCTAGAGAAGCAGTGCCTTATCCCTGAAAGAGACATTCATTGGGACCGTAGTTCTGAATTCATTGTAATCTGATATATTTGGAAATTTTGAATTCTCATCTTGAGCGTTTACATACAAATGGTTGGAATTGGACTTCTTTTTGGCCATCAGCAGTCCTCAGCAGACAACGTGATAACCACATGTCGCTTTTTTATTTGTAGGCAGGAAAGCTGGCCGTAGAGCGAGGATGGGCTATTAATGTGGGTGAGTTACATCCATGGACAGATGCTCAAAGTACATCTTGAACTCTTTAAAACAATAGATCTCTATGCTTCTGAATTTTATAATGTCAGAGTACAACACTTGCTAAAAAAATACATTTGATTTTCTCCCCTTCAATTTGACAGCTTAATGGTAACGTTTGCTAAATTAATTTAATATTAACAAATGATTGCTAATTTTGGCTAGAAAAATAATTTAAACAATGAAAAATGTCTATGTTTTGAAAGTGTTTTTCAAGGGTTTTGTAGTGGAAGTGAATTCATACATACATTATGCACAGTATTCAGAAAGAGAATTGCACCATAATTATTACTATGTATAATTAAAATATAATGTAGATTTTTATTGTAATTAATTTAAAATATTGAAAGTAAAGCTGCATTTATCCAAACAACTACTATGCCATTAACCCATTCATAACTTTTTTTTTTTTTTTTTTTGAAAGTGTGAAGCTTGCTTTTTTTTCCTGGAAAGGTTATGTTGAGTAAAACCTTAAAATAAAACACTTTTAGGAAAATGAGAGCTATAAGTTGACTGTATACTACGTATATTTAAATGTGAAATTTAATATGAAGGGGTGTCACGTGAAGGTGTGTCAAAGCGTATTCTTCAAGGCACAGTGTTTGGCATTGCAGTGTTTTCATTATTTAACAATGCACTCTGTGCTATTTAGTCAGAACACTGTTTAATAAAGCATATATTCCTTTCAAAGTGGGTTCAATTGAAAGCCCTAACCATTCAGTTTTTACCTTCAGTGGGCTTCTCTTTTTATGCAGCTGGATCTCCTAGGAGTCTGAGCTGTAGCGCTGAGCCGTAGACAAAAACCTTTCTTGCCAATGGGCACCGGTCAATTAAAAGTGTCTGAGAGAGTGCAAGTCTTACAAATTTGCAGATTATTATTTTAATTGGAAAAAATGAATAATAGATTTATTTAAATATTTCAGAAATGAAAGATGGATTGATGAATCTAAAATTAAAGTGTCCATTTCTGAGGTTTATTTAATATCTCATTTTTTATAGAATTGATTCTTGTGACTTTAAAATAGTTTCCATCATTTTTATGGTATTATACAAAATAGAGTTGCATTTTATTATGTTTTACTTCGTTTGACTTTGTAGATATGTTTAGAGTTTGTTTACAGTTAAAACTGAAATTTAATGACTCTAATTAGTCATGTCTTTAAATTGAAAGAAATCCCTGATGTCACCTGTTCTTGTTCTGCAAATTATCGTTGCTCACAGTGTTCTAATTATATTTATGTTCTCGTTTAAAAACGTTTTTAGAAATACAGGCACCAAGTCTTGGTCAGAGGTGTTTGAATATGTAATATGTAAGGAATAACATTTATAACTGAGAAAGCTGTGCCCTTCATCTGATGGACACTGAGATGAACACATGTGGTCAATTCTATTTATAGCACAAAGCAAGTCGTACATTTCAGAAAGCCATCTTTCCCTTTCTGAAATGCTGGGGTTGGCATTTTGCTGTTACCCAGCCCCGCTCCAAATATTATTTTGATCAGAACATCGTTGGTTCAAGCCCCTCATTATTCACGGCTCACTGTGCGCTGGCGTGTGCCAGCGCAGAGTGTTGGAGAGCGGCATCCTTCTTTTCTGCACCGCCGTTGCTGCTAAGTCAGCCCTTCTGTCGACAGCTGTGATGAATCAGGAGATGCTGAACGCCATTTTTCATTGGTAGGCATTATTTAAACGGACAAAAGATAGCTATTCATCCCGGGCCCCTGACACCTGCGGAGGTGCCTATTTTACCGCAAAGATTAATTTGAAAGGCGTGTCAACAGATGCTGATTTGCTTAAGAATAAAAACTGGATGCAGTTAACTCCCCCAGTCTACATCTCCCGGTCATGAAAAAGACATGACTGAAGACCGACAGGCTGGTCTGGACGTGCCTGGTTGAAACATCTCGCTTGCTTAAGTGTGGATCAGTCCGCTGTTGTCTTCAGACACGTTTGAGTCTAGCACCATTAGAACAGGTATAAGCATGCTCCATTGCAGCACTTTAACTAGGGCCGCTTCTGTATCTTGAGCTTAATGGATGTGTTTCGGGGAAGAAAAGGCAGGGTCTGCCTGGTCACAGGTGTGTCATGTGTCTCAGGAGGCGGCTTCCATCACTGCTCCAGTGACAAAGGAGGTGGCTTTTGTGCCTACGCTGATATAACATTAGCCATCAAGGTAAGCATCAATGTCTAATGTAGCCGTCATTGTTTCTAGTTTACCAAAATATGCAATTGAATGCTTTTTTCACTGAAGCAGATTAAATTAAGGCCCTTGTATGACCTATGTAGGAGCCCCTACATAGGTACAGTATGTTAGCATACTACTATATTCAGCTGTATCGGTTATTGCTACATCCCCATAATGCTAATATTGCAGGGTTGCACATGTGACATTCAGAATGACTTCAAGCCCTGTGCAAATAATTAGTGTGATGAGAGATGCTCTTTTGTTTCACCAGTTTCTTTTTGAGCGGGTGGAGGGTGTGTCCAAGGCTACGATCATCGACCTTGATGCTCATCAGGTGAGTCATTTTGCTCTCCACTGTAATTGGCAATAATGGTGCTGTTGGGGAATTGACACATTTGATAGGATTACAGGCCCTGCTTCCCACTACAATCAATGCAGCACCCCTGTGCTTTGTATGAGAGGGATACATGCCACAACTGAGTGCGTTTTTTGTCTATTCACTCAGGAGGTGTTTCTGAGGAAAAAGAAGAGATTTTGTACCTTTACAGACATAGGTTAGGGTTTGCTTTACATTGTGTTTTGTAATTCAATAGTGGACAAAGTGAATGTTGGGCTATGCGGTTTCCTAACAAAGTGAGTCAGTTGTCCAAATACTCATGGTTAGCCAGTTTTCATGGTAGTTGCATCACCTCCTGCAAAGTACTTGTGCAACAATATCAAACCAAGGAGAACATGTAAGGTCTTACAGAGGAACCGGCCCCTAGCGCGGCCATGCTAAAAATAGATTGAAATAAACTCGAGTGCTCTTCGCTGCTCTTTGTCCATTGATTCTAATTACTCAGTTATTGTGCAGCTGATTACCTTGAGTGGTTTTAGGTCCATTGCTTCACATCGCTGTTTCTCTGGCTCACCAGGAAACCTCTGAAGAGGGTTTTAGTTTGGTTGCGCTTGAAATTTTTTATTAGTCGTTATATAATGTCGCCGTTGTAGCGCTTGCATTCATTTCACATTTCAAGTGTTTTTAAGATGCAGTGTTCTGTCAAAACACGTCTTTAAAGCCGTGTGACAGAAACGGAGACTTCTGGAAATAGGACGTTTTATGCTGTGCTGTTTATACCTTTAGGCTTTTTTATTTATGTAAATGTGTCATATTTTAGTTTCTGCAGATATGACTTCAATGATTTTTGAACTGATAACAAACGCTAGTGTCAGTTTATGTAGTTACATGGCAATTCTTGCTATTTCAGACTAAATATATATTAATATTTTTTTTGTTTCGATAGGAATATTTGTAGTGCATGCTGTTAATTTGAATGACGATGACCCTCAGCTGAAATAATTTTCCCGTCGCTGTAGTTTTTCACATGCTCTTTCTGACCGTCTCATCGCCTTGTGTACACCATCGCCATCACGTGGAGAGCACAGCTCCGTGGCAAATGTGGGAGCTGCTCCGCTTATCAACACATCGAGTGATTTTCACATAATGGAGGATTGTACAGCAGGTTGCCTGGCGAGGCAGCTGGGTGCATTGTAGCACAAAGTGTAGTCTGTTCTCTGGTTGAACAAAGAGCCCGTGTCCTCAGTTCACCCGTCGTTATAAGGTATTCACAGCACAGCGTATTCTGATGTGCAGCCTGTGGCGTGTTGTGAAGGTCAGAAGAAGTTGTTTTTGGTCCCCCTCCCCCCCACTCATAATTTGGACGGTGGACAGAAGGAGTGGACAGAAGGAGGCCTCGGTTGCCATGCAACCTTGGCTCCCTGGTAGGGACGATGTCTGTGTGGACACGGGTTCGCTGAAGCAGCTATGCAGGCAAATTCTGCAGGACTGTTACCCCTCCAGGGCATTGCTGGAGGAGATGTTTCCACAGCACAAACGTTAGAATGTTACAGCATCCGCATGTTTAGTAGTATAATTTGTAGTGGGGGTTCTTCTTAGGTGCTCAGAGGTGGATGAAACTAGTCAGACTGAACTCTACAGTACATTAAAAGTGTAACAGATGCAGTGTAATATTATGTCCAAACTGCAGAGAAGTTTAAAAGAGGTTTTGAAAATCTTATATTGAAAGTGTGTCATGAAAAATGCTCTCTGTAAATATAGATCCATGTATCAAAACAGTTAGGAAAGAATGAATTATAACATTGTAGGACTTCTAACTTGGTAATGACTTGGTTAAAAGTATTAAGTTGTTAAAAGATCCATATCCTGGCTTGTGTTGCAAGATTTGTAATGACTTCTAATCACCGTGTGAAATGTCTGTCACGTTGTGCAGTTGCATTCCCATTGCATATGACTAATCGCTTTATTACTTGCTTGTATAGATATGAAAAGAGTATTGTTTTTATTTATACATGTTTCTTACAATAATATTAATGACTCATGTAAATGACTCATAAATCCATTTATACTGCTTGAGAAATGCTAAATGTAGAGTACATGTGAGGCACATAGCAGTTCTGATAAGAGTTTTCCAATGAATACTCTCATCCGAGGTGTACTTTGCTGAGGTCAAGATGCTGACTGACTCATCGCTCTTGAGTGCTGTAATGGTTATGGGCCTATAACTGTCCTGGTTCAAGACTTTGGAGGTCCGCTGTGTTATAATACTGAGAAAATATTTTAGTAAATATAGTTAAATATGTATTGAATGTATAATAAATACATATGAAACCTACACAAAAAACAGTCTGGATCTCAGTATGGAGTGATTTAACTGGTCCAGCACTAATAGCAACTATTCTTTGATTTTTCCAAAGCCTCTAATTGGATAAACAGGCACGCATATTTTCTGTAATGTTAACCCACCTAGATAGAAAGTATATTGAGATATTCTAATACATACCTTGTCTACAACCTGTCAGCAGCATCATAAGCAGTGTGCCAGTTGTAAATGGGTAATTTATATATAACCGCCTAACTGGTGGGTCAGTTGGTTATAGTTTTTCCTAAGACTCGCAAAGCAGAGAAGGGGTTGTCATGACTTGACTGTTGCACCATTGGGTTAATTGTGTTTAAATAACCTTGATCTCTTGGCTGTGGTACCTACATTGCCTGTGGTTTGCATTGTCAGGAGAATAGTATAACAGGGAGTGGATTGAAGGAGAGATGTACCATTGACCTTTCCTCCAAGCAGGCTGGGCAGTGCCGTGTGCTTCAGCAGTGGCTACATATCAGCTTGATGTTTTGCTGGGGGTTTGTTGGTCCAGCCGACCCATCGTGATGGATCCTGCTTGTCAAGGAGCAGGCTGCTGTCAGAGTGGACCAGGCCGATGGGAGGCCCTAGGCTCATATTTCAGCCTAATTTTCACTTTAATGTGGTTTTAATTCTGTCGTTTCCCAGTCCGTGTTTCACTCTATTGTCACCCAGGGTTGTGCCCTCCACTTCCTAATTGGTTTTATAGACGCAGAGCCGCAGTGACCCCATAGATTGTACATTCACAGCACTGCTGCAGCTTCCTCCTGGACAAAGTGCTTTTCGTCAGCCGTTTCTCACTGGGATCTTCCTTTTTCACCATGCTTATTTACTTTATTTATTTTACAACGTCCTTTCATCCCCCTCCAATCGTCTTAGCGCTTTAATCGCGTTAGCATTGACCATGACCTGACGTCTGTTGGGGGCCGGGCCGTCATATTCGTTTATAAAGGCAGCTGGGCCGTCGCAGTGGCCCTCGCCTATCGACAGAGCGAAACGGGAGGATCGGATCGATAGCCAGCTCTGGGTAAATAATTCATGAAGACTGTGCTGTGAACAAAGCACAAGATCTGCATGAAGGCATAAAAATTATCTGAAATGGCTGTGTCAGCACAGCAGGTGAGGAGGGGAGAATATCATGTGGGTGGTGGTGGTGGTGGTGGTGGTGGGGGTGCTGAAAACGTACATTTAAAATTCCAATTAAGCCACCGGAGTAATTTGATGCTATCTTTGGGAGTTCTTCTCAGGTCCTGCCCTCTGCATATATAAATTTTAGATCACGCACTAACGAACTACATAACCTAAACAATAAACCAACAAATGGTTATCAGGAACGGGGTGACGAGCACCAGGTAATGAGCATAATGGCTGTATCACAATAGGTCAGCATAAATGGCCTGGAAGACCTTCAGCAAAGTTCACCGAGTTTTATAATTGTGACCGCTTGTAATGTGTACATGTGCCTGAGTACTGCTCATTATGTGTCCTCAGTTTATACACACTGTGCAAGTCTATAGTAGAATAGTATATTTTTCCCCTGTACAACACACAGCATCTTTCACCCTACTTGGGTATGCTCAGTTTTTTGATGGCACTTTTAATTTTGTTTCATTTCTGAAAAGGAGTTGAATTATTTTATTACATATATGTATATGTGTGTATATAGAAAGGGGAACGTTTTTCCATATTAAATTGTAATACATAGTGTCCTACTACGAAAAGCAGAATATTAGAACCTGTGCTGTAATCCATCCATCTTTCAACAGCAGGCAGCTCTTGTTGATTGTAGATACTTTAATCAGTCCAGTGGAAGTTTCTAAAGAAACAGGTCTTTAATCTTAGTTTTAAGGGAATAATTTTGTGGTGCTGAAAAAAGACGCCTCTTATCAGGCGCACGCGTCTCCCGCTTTCTGCAATCATAACAGTATGTCTTTGACTTTGTTGTCTTGTCTTAAAAATAGATGTAGGCTAGATGGTGGGGTGCTGGTCGCGTGTGCCGACTCAGTGGTGCACAGTAGATGTTTAGTTTTTAAATGTTTTCTGTCCTTCCAAGCTCATGTGAGACGTTGGTTAAGTCGCGGAAACCTGGCAAATCCGGGTCGTTGTATCTCAGCGTGTTGCTCGTAAGCTTAAGCGCCGAGACCTCAGTGGCAGATGGTAAGTACAGAATAAAACATGTGCATTGTTGTTTTCTTCCGTTCATTGAACTCTTCTGCTTTGGCTTTTCTGTGCAGGTGGTGGTGAAATGGCATAGCTTTGCTCCTATATATTCAGCTGACAGACTGTCACTCAGTAGTTAGGACTAACTAATTAATTCTCCAGTAATCACTGACGGTATCATTTGAAAAACAAAAACTATGAACCCCAACAGGTGATTAAGTGAGTATGCAAATTAGCTAGTTGAAGCATACATGGTTTAGTTAAAATTGTGAAGATTGTAAGGTCCACAATTTGTTTTGAAGAAAAACTGTCTGGCATAGTGTTTGAAAAAGACTTTTTACAATGTATTTTCAGTTACTTTAGTTTATAATGGGGTTAAGATTCACAAGATTATGATCAATATCAGTTAACTTTTTAAAATATTTTTGATATCTTTGAGATAGCAACAGGATGGCCTCTACAGCACTCGTGTAAGAACGCGGAGTAAAAGCTAGGACTCCTCTCAAATCGACCCATAGGGCACATTGATGTCATCTCTCATAAGTCAGGCGAAACATTAACGCTGGCACTACAAAATATGTTATCTGATCGTGTCGGCTCAGAATCAGTTAGAAGTGACAGAGAAGGCAAAGCGGTGAGGAATGGTGGGGTCCCATTGGCTGGGGCAGGTGATCTTAGCGCTGACATCCATGGAACGTTATCTTATGCTGATATTCCTGGTTACTTTCAGGCACAAGTGACGTTAGCCTGGTTTGCCAGAAACTCAGAGAAATGCATTCCTCATAGAACATACACGGTTTTTGAACTAATTGGAACACAGTAAAAACCTGTCAGTGATGATATTAAAAATGTAGCCCTATAAAATGGGGAGCTAAATTGTCCTGGTTATGACATCAATAATTTAATCAGTGCTATTGTTCAGTTTGCTGAGCACATTTTAAATTTTGGTCTGCTTATGTTGCTGGTTACTTTAGCATTGGGGGTTAGACCTAGGGGTTTCTGTTGTAGCATCTCCACCGTAGAGCAGCCTTCCAAAAGTTACATGTATTACCGTCGCTGGGCAGTTCAAAGCTGTGCTGAAAACATTTTTTTATTCATTAAGGATTGCTCTTTGTAGTTTGTACACCACACACACACACACACACACACACACACACACACACACACACACACACACACACTCTGCCATCTTGCACCTGTTTGCAGTGTCAGGGCCCTAAATGTAGGGAAGTGGAGGGTAGGGCAGCCCAGCTCACAAACTGCAAGTTCCTTATATCAAGTGAATGGTTGTTGCCCTTCAACCTGATCTCAGAACAGAATAATTAATATGCCTTTGTTTTGTCATTTTACAACAGCCATTTCTACCAAGTCTGATATGTACACCCATCGTCATTTACTTGGCTATATTTGTTTAGTTATGGGGCTCTTGTATTTATTAATGTTTATTTTTTCCTTAAATTACATTATTATTTTCAGTACTTATTGATTTAAATGTGTAGCCTTTAAAGGACTGTATGTGCATTATGTCATTTTCTAAAAGGATTTACAGAGAAATGTTTTGTTGTTGCAGGGTAACGGGCACGAGCGAGACTTCCTGGATGACAGACGTGTTTACATAATGGATGTGTACAACCGTTACATCTATCCTGGTGATGGGTTTGCCAAACGTAAATTACACTTCTACTGCAAATATATATTTCTGCAGCAAAAGTGAAATTGCGTAAATTTAAATTCTAGAATCTAGAGACGGAAAGATAATGGGTTGAATTATTTAAAGACAGGTTTAATAAATTATGCACCGTCTACAACACTCATATCTTAAGTTAATTATATGTCATGATGTATTACTAAATCCAGAGTTACATGTTACATATTGGCTGCTCAAATGCTGTAAAATTGTTAGTATTGATAGACATATAAAAGGTTTTTTTCCCCTCCTATTGTGAGATTACATTCTTACATGCAGTTGTTTAGTTTGCCTGCAGGTGGCAGTGTTAGGTACCATGTGACATTTCAGTGCATTTTGACTGGCAAGTCAGTCACCTTTGTGTTTTCAGTGGTGTAATATACAAAGACACTCTTTACAACAGTGATTGTGGAACTTGGTAGCTTTGGTTTCCCCATTGTTATGCTGTGCTAAATACTTTAAAGTCAGACAGTATACGCATGTGGTTGGGATGTCATTTATGCAATGAAATGCATAACATACAGTAGTTAAATAGAAACATCTGATCAGTCGATAAGCAAAAGCAGAATATCCAAATAAAGTCCAAATAAATAGTAGATAGCCTTATCTACATTACATTGTGGTTCCAGCTATTTTTGTTATACTCTATTTTAAATTTTCTGTCCATGAACTCTAAACTTCACACATATTTCAGATTTATCTGGGTTCATGTGATTGTCTTGTGCTGATTTATCAGGGAAATACAGTGGTTTAGTCACCACACTGCGTAAGTCTTGAGTAAAAATTTCCACTAAGCAATAATATTAAAAAATCACAATATTGTCATGGAAACAATGCACCTATCAAGACTTTGCAGAGGACCATTTATAAGAACATTAAATACATCTAACTGCAGTTTGGCCAGACCCAGTTAAAAGGTCTCTCCTTTCTTTGTGAGATTGTGCAGTTGGACACTGTTCTGTTATATCCTTATTTTATTCCTTTGGGAACTTTTAACAGGCTTTTACAAATAACATTTTAATATCTATAAAGACCAAAAACCCAATTTGCACACTTTGTTTTTCCAAATGTCTTAATTTGCAGTGGAAAATCTTTAAAAGTCAGTTACATACTCACATACACACAAAGGGATGTTGCTGTCTCTACACGAGGAGATGAAGCAGTGCTTTTTATACTGTACTGGACAGCATAATTAAAATGGGAATGAGGATCTCCACAGTTCTGTTGGGTGTTGTACATTCATTGGAAACATTTCAGAGTTAGCCACACCTGTCTTCAGCCAACATCCTGTGCTAATGAGCAGCGTACCAGCTAATTATCCTAATTTCATGTACACTCAGCAAAATAAAAACTCATTAATTCAAGGTTTGACTGACATCACTAAGGAGTTGGGCAGTATGCATGTGAAAAGCTGAATGGAATGATAAAAAGATGGTTTACAAAAACATTTCAAGTTTGAAATGTTGTTAAGGTAATGTCTAAAAAACATGTTGGTGTTCCTTTGTTCATTGTTGTATAGGAGCACCTTGTTTGAGTTAGTCATCCATTCAGGTGGGTCAGTGGTCACATACGGTTTGACTATTTTCTGCTGTACCACACTGCAGGAGCAATTAAAAGGAAAGTAGAGTTGGACTGGGGTACGGAGGACCAGGAGTATCTTCAGAAGGTGGAGCTGCACTCTGAGGGAGCCCTCAATGAGGTCCATCCAGACATTGTCATCTACAACGCTGGAACGGACATCCTGGACGGCGATCCACTGGGGGGACTGTCCATCTCTCCTCAGGTACATTCCTCTCGATGTTTTGCTCATACTCGTCCCGCAGGGATGCTGAAGCTGACGTCTGAAGTTTAGTGTTCCCTTTTCATGGGTGTAAATGGGTAGCAGCTTCTGAGCAGAGAACATTAACGTTTATGATGTGGGTCAGTGGGTGTGGTAAGGAAACGTTTCACCTTTTCCTTTTGTGAGCCATGTGGTCCCTTGCTTCCTGACTTTCGCTGCAGAATGGATGGATTTTCTGATGATTTCCACTCTGGCCGCTCCCTGTTTTTTCCTGTGCATGAAATGAAGTCACTCTGTTTCCAACCAAAACGTACCATCTGTGCAGTTAGCCACCCCGTCATCAGTACGATTTGGGATGTGACAGCTATGGTGTCCCCACAGACACGGAACGCCACCTGAATCTAGTTTGTTTGCTGGTTTTGGTTGGGAGTCGCACCCCAGCGGGAGGGGGAGATGGTTTAGGATAGGCAGGTTGTTTTGGAGCAGCTGCTGCAGAAGCGCCTGCTAAGGATCTCTTGGGTGAAGGTCACCTATGTTTGGTTGGGGTTGCATTGCTGATCCATTTGGTACTTAGAATGTATACGAAGGCAAATATGAGGGGTTCTGGAAGCTTAATAATCAAAGTGTTATGTGATAAACGTAAGGCAGACTGGCACTCACCAGATACCATCTGATTATTCTCTGAAGAGGATGTCAGCTGAACAGTGTGATATAAAACTAGAAACATAATTGGATGCCTTGGGTGTTTGGTGGAAAAAAATGAATAAAAATCAAGTGGTAATCTAGTTAGGTAGCTGCAACAGGACTTTGATTGCTGTTGATGTTGATGATGGCACAGCTGTCCCCACCCCACAGGGCATTATCAGAAGAGATGAAATCATATTCAGGGCTGCCCGGAGGCGGGGCATCCCCATCCTCATGGTCACGTCGGGTGGGTACCAGCGGAAGACGGCGCGCATCATCGCCGACTCCATCCTTAACTTGCATCGGCAGAGTTTGGTGGGCAGCGGAGCTGTGGATGAGGTGGGAGCCTCTCTGGACCCCAGCGCAGTGAGTGTATGCCTGTCTGCAGGGACAGAGCCCCATCTGCACTAGGTACTCCTGTGCTCTGCTCCTGGGAGGACAGACAGGTCTCAGGGAAAGTCATGATGTCGCCAACATTGAGACTCCTTCATTGGCAGCACTGAGTGTGGGTGTACATTAGGCTCTACACTCAGGTTGTACAGAATGAATTGCTGATATTTTTGAGGGTTACCTAATGTTTGTTTGGCCTCCACACTGCTTTTGCTTGCTGGTTTATCAGATAACTTATGGCAACACTAAAGATATTACTGTCGTTTGACTGCAGTGTTTTATGCATTTGGTTGTTCAACTAGATTTTTTTTGGTGTTAACTTTGAAAGAGAATATTACAAAGATATGCTAATTCTGAAAAGGAAAATCTGTACTAAGTAATTCATAAATTCAAATTTTCCTGGTTTTGTCATAAATTGATTTCATTGGTTAGCGAAAATAATAGTGGTGTGGTTATCTTTTTATGTTAATACTAATAACTTGGAGTGCACTAAAAGTTAGAAAGGTTATACTTCAGGGGTTTTTCTTTGAGTGATTAACTGAAAATCTTGTGAGATGCCATTAAATTTTCAAAAATATAATTCAGCTTCAGATATTTTGGCATTTAAACATTTGTTCCAGCTCATTCTATATTGAGTACATGCGCGGCACGCACATGTTCACGCCCGCTCTTACATTTGTGTGTTGTAGTTGTAATAATATGTAGCTGGTAGCATGTTTTAAATGACTTCGTACATGTACTTTAGTATGGAATAGTGCAGGTTTGAGAAAATGGCATTTTTCCCCAAAAATATATTAAGATTTTTTTGGATAGGTTTTTAAATTTCTTTTTGTTATGTGTTTTAATAACTTTTTTAATTAAGCACCTTAATAAACAAAAGAATTCAGGTGAGATTAATGGCCTAGTTAAGAAACTGCTATTTCATACTGGTCTTAACCCAATGAAATTTCCAACAGGCATGCTAAGTGTGTGTGTGTGTGTAATTTCCAACAGGCATGCTAAGTGTGTGTGTGTGTGTGTGTGTGTGTGTGTGTGTGTGTGTGTGTGTGTGTGTGTGTGTGTGTGTGTGTGTGTG
>JABJVR010025911.1:0-36550 GCA_025773905.1 Chitala chitala
TTTATGAACAAATCAAACGTGTTTTTGGTCAGAAAAGCTTTGTGGTGTATCTTTAGCGGTGTGTGTAAATTGTGCATGTTTTAATTTTTATTTAAAAAAAAAAAAAAAAAAAAAAAAGCTTAAAATGGCCCAAGGCTGCTTCACCTTTGACACACCTGTCAAGATCCCAGTCTGAAATTATGATGTTTATTTTAGTGCTGGTGCTAACCACACAGTTAGAAAGCTATATTAGCTAATAAGACCAGTTGTTTTATAATGTGGCCCACTTTTTTCATTATAGATCTGCAGATTTTTTGGGGGGTGGGGTTACATATTTTAATTTATCAGGTGAAAACGTGTAACATGTTCAGACCTGGATTTGGTTTACAGGTTTGAATAGAGATTAGTGGCAGTGTGGCACAGCTGGTCAGACTCATGTTGTCCTTTATGTTGTTGTAACATGCCTCTGGGTTCGCTCTTTTCGGAACAGATACGTCTTACTTCATAAAAGCCCATTATCTAGTTATAGGTTCAGATTCTCCTAAGATTGCAGGATCGGTTTAGTGAAATGTCTTGAAACCTCCAACTCGGTGCAGGGGATGGTGACTTGGAAGGAGTTAGGGCCATTTGCTTGACACAAGGGATTGTAACGTAGTTACTCCAGGCCTCGAAATGTCTCCTACAAAAAACCTCATAACTGCTCACAATATCATGTTTCTAACAGGCCAGTTGTATCATCAAGGTCATCTCTCTTGGTTGTCGTGGCGAGCACCTCTCAGCTCATCAGATTTCTAACAGTTGCTTTTGCCAAGATGGCCACTCCGTAGCGGCTCTGTGGTTATAGATCCCAGCCCCTACCGAGTTCAGAGCCCTGGGCCTGTTTCTGAGGCAGACACATGCACAGGCGAGCTGCAAAGAGGCTCTGGCTAACTAGATTAATGGGTCACTGCCTTCTCCACGCTTCCCAGAGCGCATGTGCCCCCTCCCGTCCCCACACACAAGTGAACACCCAGTCCAAACTGGGTCTGTTTGAGGCTGGGCAGGGTTGCCATGAGGGGAGTCGAGTGATGTCATCTCGTGTAAATGCACAGATCTGTAATGGGTGTTGTCATTTCATCCAATTTTTTTCATTGACACTGAGTGAAAATTATTTTGGCTTCATGTTTGGTCTCTGTGTATAAAAATCTTAAAATTGGTTTCAGAAGCGAGCTGGTCAGTGTTCTTTCTTTGGATCGCCTGCCGGCTGATATCATTCTTCCTTTTATAGGAGCTCTTTGTGTTTCAGCTCACTTTGCGAGATCAGGCCCCGCCAACACACTATGTGATCTAAAAGGGGACGGAACAAAAACCCCTGACTTTACTGTGTGTGTGGCGATCGGAGGTCCTCCTGGGTCAGGTGTGTGTGTGTGTGTGTGTGTGTGTGTGTGTGTGTGTGTGTGTGTGAGAAGAGGATTCAAAGGGTGTGACTGATGCGAGGCTTATACTAGCCTCTGGATAGTCTATGGGGGGTGTTAGGAGCAGTTTCAGCACTAGGACTGACAGTGTGGGGTTACAGTGGTCTGGTGTTAGAACGTGCACCCCCCCGGGGTAGACACAGGTGTTCTCAAGAAAGTGTCTTTGTTTGTAGGGGGGAGTTGGTGAGGTTTGCCCATGAATTGTCAGTCATCAGATTAGTCATTTCCTTATCTACATCTTATTTATTTGTGGAGCTTTATTGCCATCAGTTAGAAGGCGCCTGTCAGACTGCGAATACTTGGCTGGTTTCCTTCTGCCTTTTGACGAGTCGATTCTGTTGGCGTGCGTGTGCCTAAGAGGTGCTGTTTCCGACCACTTTTCTCACGATTTGCTACGCCTTTGTTAATTTTTTTTAAGGCCGTGTCGTTTAAACCGGAGCGGTCTCCTGTTGCCTTCCCGTGGTGGCAGGATTGTTGGGGGGGGGTGGACGGTGAATTCTGCGAAGACTGTTGGACCAAGTGTCTCCTGTGCGTTTTGAGATGCCACGCCGGCTCTTGCTGTTTCAAAGACGGCACTTTCGTTATGATTTAAAACAAGTTTTGTGGTCTGTGTGCTGTTTTGCTATGATCTTTTCATGTTTACTTTCTGTTCTTTCACTTCACTGACCTCCATGTTGTCCCACGGTGGCTCTGTTTAGGACACGGACGAATCTCTGTCCATTCCTCATCATCAGTTTGCAGCAGGTATGGTGTTCACTAAATACACCAATAGGGCCGCTGTGGCATCTCTCTCGCGTGTCTGTCCCATCCCGTCCCTCCCTTCGTATCTCTATTTGTTTTTGAACGCTCCTATCTTCAACGTGAAGCGACTTGGCTGATGAGCTCATGAGTTAATGTTTACAGCTTCGTGTGGTGGCACTGCTGTGCCATCTGAGGAGCTGAATCAGTTACCAAGAGAAGGATGCTAGTCCTGGGTGTGGTGCCAGCCTCGTACCCCACAAAGTCCAGAGATTAACTGTCAAGTTGCTTCTGTAAACATCACACCGCGCATGTTAGCACAATGTAAACTGTCCTGGAGATTGCGGGTTGCTGTCTGTTTGTATAAAGGACAGTTAAAGGGCATGTCTGCCAGCTTCTGCCCAGCGTCGCACAGGACCTGCAACCGGATGCAGAACACGGCGTGCTTGAGAGCAGGTGCAGGTGTGCGGACAATTCATGCGAGAGTGCTCTAGGTTGGGAGGATGTCAAGAAAGGAGGACACGCTAGAACGTGCCGTGTGGGCTGAGCACTGGAACCCAGATGGGTTTGAGGATGGACCTTCAGGGATGGCCTTAGCTGGAGCAGGAAGAAGGAGCCAACATGGTTAATCTTCTTTTGTATGAAATATGCATCACAGAGCCTCCTCTCTGTACTTTGGGCTTGCTTGTTTTTCATGGCATGTTTGATGCATTATTAACGCGGAGCTTCATTCATGCGTCCTGCCGGCTGGCTCATTGAAGCGTTCTGTCTGGTGGAGGTGTGAACGTTCGACTTGGAGGCGATGGAGGAGGTGTCTTTGGTGCTGCACTCCCCCGTGCCGCTGTCCGCAGGCCCTATTCAGCGTGACGCTGTTTGCTGGCCACCCTGCGTGGGTGACTGTGTATTTGTTTATGGCTTTTGTAGGGACAGCCTCCCCTCCGCAGCATGAGACTGAATGGCCCATAGTGTGATGCGATGGTATCCGGGTGGACTCACTTGGGTGCACGTGGGAGATTAGCACACTGACTTGGCCTGAATGGAACAAATACCTCCTTACCGGGTGAGGTTTTGTGCCTCGGCTGCTTTCTGACAGTCTGAGTGTCTGGCCCTCCATACACGTATGTAAATGTGGTATTTTAGGTGGTGCTGTGGTTTCACCCGTGGTTTGATGCTTGCTGCTGCGACTCAGTGACTGACTAAAAGGCTCGTGCCGTTGATCCTGAGTGTGATAACAGCCTTGGCTAGCGTCAGGGTTAGCTGGCTGTTAAAGAAGGAACTCTTTTTCCTTACAATGAAACTGAGCAGGGCTGGAATACCCTCTGGGGGTTGTGGCCCATAAGGTTACCCAGGTTTGAGTTACAGTGCACAGGTATACACTGACAAAGGCTGTAGGAAGTCGTGTGGGGGAGGCGGAGTGGTTTTAACAGGTGTTACATTATGTTTTTCTGTGAAGGCATCAGTAACGACTTCTAAGTCTCATTGTGTTATGTGATACATCCATGTTTGTTGCCTCCAGTCCAGACCTGGGTGGAATTACCTTGCAACACGGTCTTGGGGTGGGGTTGTACCATTGCTTGAACGGATAGCGGGTCCTGTCTCTCATGGTGCTGGGGTGATGGCCCTCCAGAGTGAGAAGGCGCGAACTGCATGAGACCAGCTGTTAGTTTCGGCGAGCTGCAGTACACTGCCTCTCTCCTTCATTAGGCCTTGTTGTGCACGGTTGTCCCAAACCCCCTCTAGGTGACATCCTTCCCTAGGTTCGCAGAGACACATGTTGAGTGTGATGCTCTGGGAGGAACCTAAATTTCTGACGTGAAGCTTCTGAATGTCCCGTGTATGGAAGGGGAGTCTTAGGGGCGCTCTTTGTTATTGTAATGAGCTCTTAAAATAAGGTGACAGTACCTGCAAGGGAAGTCTTGGTGTCACTGAAGGAGCTTCCCGGTGTGACGCTCTGCTGCACCACCGACCTGTGATAACAGTCTAACTCCCTCCTCACGACCACTGAAAGGGGTGGGGCGGTCTGTGGGGAGCAGGAAGGGACCCCCCCCCCGTTTTATCAGCACAGCCTGCGCTGTTTGAGTGCTTCCTCCTACCAGCCGTTAGATGACATCAATTTCAGTGCATGACTTCTGAAAGTTAAAGAGGCAGACTGCTGTTTTGTAGACTGGGGAGAAGGTTAGAGAGCGGATATATTTGGGCCCTTTGCTGTCTTATGTGATTCGAGAGCAGGTTTTCTTTACAGTCACTGTTGCGCGTCTGTCACAGTGGTTAAGATCTTCGGTTTGGGATTGTACCAGAAACGCACCCTCAGGATATAATTTCATAACCTGTTAACTGCTGCCACAATGTTCTTGGCAGTCATGTTGGGTGTAATGCATTATTACTGTTGATGTAGAAAAGGATAAAATTGTACATAGAATAAAATTTAAAAAGACTTTTTTTTTTCCTTTTTCATACGGCTTGGCTATCTTCAAGAACAGCCAACAAGCCATGTGATCATAAATTTAAAAAATATTTTGGCTGGTTATAAATGGTCACTGTTTTTTTTTTTTGTCTGTTTAATGTTTAAAGTTCTTTTCCAGAATTACATTGTTGCACTTTTGCAGATACACAGAAAAATTAGAAATGTAGAATGTAGAATCACCTCCATCTGAGGGAATTCCAAACGGACACTGAATAGGGGTGTCGGTCAATTATTTCATGTTTTGTTTTGTACAAGGGGGAGTTTTCTTGGCCTCGATATTGCAACACTTGTGTGTTGTGGAGGAGTGCAGACTTTGGACAAATGTGTGGCCCCACCTTGTCAGGAGGAGCTGCTGTGGGAAGGTAGGGGGTCAGGCCTGCCTATCCAGGCTGTGCTGGGAATCTGGACAGCTGACCCCTCTTCCCACGCCTCTGAATCCTGGGGGGAAGAGGAGGCACGGACCTTTTGTTGAGTGTTAGTTGTCCTCCTTACCTTGGGCTTAGTCCTAGGAAGAGCGCTGCTGTTGTAACTTCTAAGGTGACGTTGACGCAAGCTCTTTTGGGAAAGATAACATCTGTAAATTACAGAGCAGCTTACCAGAAAAACCTCATTTGACTCACCAGCTAACCTGTCAGGCAGCTGCTGGTGGAGAAAAGGCTAAAATACCAGCAAGGGTGCAACATCATCTGCGATTCCTGAACACCGTGTTAAGGGTGTCGAGGTCTCTGTCCTGCCTGCTCACTTCCTTGTTTTGCATTGTTTTTTTTCTGTGGAAAATGGGCAACAAGAGTTTTGATGTAACACCAGAGGCTGTTATAGAAGGACATGTGTATCCTCACCACATACCCCTCCCCAAACCGTGCACACCTCCCCTCGTGGTGTTTCCTACATGTCTTAATTACTGGCTTGTGTCACACGTGTCTGGCGGTCATCGGTGGAGCACAAGCTGTCCCGGCACAGAGGCGCAACCATTACAATGGTGACGTGACGGAGATGAGCGTGTGAACCATTGCAGTTGTGACATAATGGAGATGACTGTGGTTCTCTGGCCTGGTTATGTCAGGCTCAAGTGAGTCAAAACTGGGGAAAAAGAAACTGCCATATGTGTGGAACCACAAGCACCCAGCAGAATGTCAGTTAAACTGGTCCTATAAAATTAACTTTTTTTTTAGTCTTGCGTGGTTGAGTTTTGTTCTGCATGAATACTGCGTATGGTCTACATGCGGTATGCTGAGGAAACTCTGCAGAAATGGGATGGCATCTCAGACACAGCGCCCTGGCTCTGCCCCTGCCACATAGCAGCACAACCGCACAATAGGAGACGGACTGCTCTGAAGGCACATTTAGTCTGGACATCACTGTGGTTTCACATCAGTCTTTTCCATTCTGTCTGAGCACTTTGTTTTCCGCTGTTACTGCCCATGTGGTGGATGTTCACACGGTTGTGGACCAGGCAGAGCACACAGCGCAGGGCACTGTGTTGGTGCCATACTGCTTATAAACTGTAGGTGGCGTGGCACTTACAGATCTGCACTTCAAAATCAAAATGAAAAAGGGCAACGTTCTAACCTTTCCAAAGGGTGGAACTGCTGCTTCGGCAATGTTCTCACTCGCTTCATTTAACGTTGAGCGAGTTCTAATTAGTACAAGTATGAGAGTGCGCTTGTGTAAGTTTGCGCGAAACTGTTTTCTAAGCAAGAAGGCTGTGCCACAGGACCGTTAGCTGAGTCATTCGGCAGAGAGCCTGAAGGTATTCGCTGCCAACACCGCAGGGAACCGCTGACGACGTCAGAAAGCGCTGCCTTCCATCCTGCCGTGTGGGCTGTCTTCAGAGATGCTGTGATCCTGCTCTCTAGCTCAGCCCTGCAGCTGTTGGAATGCACCTTCGTCTGAAGGTGTGTGCTTGGTCGGTGTGTATGTGTGTGTGTGTTCTCCTAAGTATCCCAAGATCCGATTGTTTTGGATGGTGCTAGTGTCCGTCCTGCGGTCTCGGCCTGTTGCTGACGGCTCATAGAGGTCCACGGGCTGACTTGCTCAGGCCCTGGGCTCTGGGGCAGAGTTGCTGCCATGTGGTTAAAGGTATGGCCAGGATCTACATGGGGTGTGTTCATGGTGCTCCCATGTGGATGGAATGGGATGAGTCTAAAGAAAATGAACGTTAATGTCTTTCGCCCTCACACATGTGGACATGTGATTGGACTTCAGATTTCTCTCCTTGTCTCTCCCATTTCTGTCCTCCTTCGCTGTTTCCATCCTTTTCTCCCCACCACCTCCTTTGTTTCATTTCATCCATCCCCTCATTCATGGTCCATCTTGTCAGCATGCAGCACAAGCGGACTCACCTCAGGGCTTTTGTACAATTCAGCAATTCAGTTTGTCCCGAGTTGTTCCTTGTGTTTTCCTGCATTTCAAAGATGCCGTACTGCGGACCGCTGGCCCCTGGGTGGGGAATTCTGAATGACACAGAGAGGCCATGAGGGTGCTCTCTGATCAGGTTATCACCAGTGCCTCCACATCTCCCCCATCACTCAACACTGTTATCTTCAGTCAGTGTCTCCTCCCCCCACATTTGTGTTCTGCTGGTTAACATGAGTGCCACCCACTCTTTGACCCGTAGGGCTCATTCTCTCCGTGAAGAGTGAAAGTTTTGGTGTTTCACATTGTATTTATTTCGTTGATATACATTACATACAAACACCAGGACACCAGGTCTGTGTGGTTAAATAACCAAAGCCTCCTCTTGTATGACTGGACGACTGGTGTCACAATTAAACCGTGGTACAAAATCCACCTCTGTAGACTGGTTTGAAGTTGTCAGGTCTTGCTTTCTGTTGTCATCATTTGTGAGTGTGCCCCCGGCTTTGGCCGTGAGCGCTGTGAGTAAACGCAGCGGATTATGTTTATGCCTTTCATCTGCTCCCTTGGGGGGCCGCTGAGTCACAATGATGCACCTCTCCTTTTTTGGCGTTCCGCGTGTGCCGTCTGTGTCGGGCTGGGTGGACACACGGATCACACTGCTCACGGTCCTGCCTGGCCGTCAGCCCACGGCCGCAATGGGAAACGGCAAGAACACAATAGCAGGATGCTGCGTGGACCCAAGCCACATGTTAATTGGACCGTTAAAAACAAGTCCACATTGTGAGCGAGTTGTTCTCTGGCACAATTTGCTTATCATTTTGGCTACCTTAAATAAAGCTGTATTACACGAGTGTGTTGTACGGCTGTATGTTTTCTTAGAGACGTGAACCCGGCTCAGAAAGTGGCTTCAGTCAAACCCGTTATTTTACAAACGCATTAAAAAATATGTTCATTTTAATCATGGTTATTGCAGTAATTGTGGCCTTTATCCTTGGTTTAATATCCAGTGATGCCAAACAGTAAAAATAAAAGCCGTAAGCTATGTAATAGATGCGCCTGGTACTGTAAGCTACGTAATAGATGTGCCTGGAAAGCAGAGAAGATGATTTTAGCAGCTTTGTGTAGGTCGGTGGGCCACCATATGTTTCTGATCTGTTTTTTGCATCTTGCAGCTGTACGTGACATGACCCCGTTCCCCCCCCCCCCACATACGCACACACACACACACACACACACACACACACACACTGTGTGAGAGAGCCCACTCCTTCAGAGCGGAGTGCGAGACATGTGTGGTGAAACCGTCCAGCGCTTCTCCTCCTCCTCCTCGTCTCTGTGTGCATGTGCTTCGAGGGGGATCGTATCCGGACTGTACGGGATTTACTGGGATTAAAAAACAGTCCGGCTTTTTTGTGAAGGCTGAGGGAGTGGGAGGGGGGAGGGTCAGAGCAAGGTTTCCCAAAAGCCATTCAAGGGCTGCATGCAAGATGGATGAAACTGCAGCAGATACAAATAATTTATTAATAACAGCAACAATTATAATCATTATTTAAATAGTTATTATTGCAGATTTACTAGTAATAATAACTTTGTTTTATAATTTTTTGTTTGCACAAGAGTAATTCTGACGTACTGCCTCCTTGTTAAGCATGGCTTATGCTGGGAAGTGATCTGACAACCTTTGGGTTCACAGCACACATGCTGCTCTTGCACACGTGTTGTTGGTCATGCTGCTGACAACGGCTGGCTAGGCGTGTACACGCACACGTGTTTGTGTGTGCGCATCTGCGTGTTCGTGTGCCATCACAGAGTAAATGGTTTCACAAAGGGTGCATTTTGTGTCTGGTTTTTGTTTAAACCCCTGTCTATGCCATAATTGTCATGCAATGGCAGTAAGGCAGGATGTTAGCCGGTGGTGAGGGTTTCTGCTGCGTTTCTCCGGCGTTTCTGCTGCGTTTCTCCTGCACGCTCAGAGCAGGCACCTCAGTCGGTCGGTGTGTACCTCTGACGTGTACTTTGGTGTGTGTCCAAGCACGCCTTCACCCATCTTGGATCTTTGCTCTGATGTGGTGGGAAGGTACACGGCTCCTTGTATGTTTTGTAGGCCGTGTCTCCACGTGAACCTACTAGGCATGCGTGATTTTCGTCTGCGGGTCATCCAGTGTCCTGAGTGTCACTGGCTCAATGGCACCCCCTCAGGCCGCCTGGGGTACTATGAGCACAACAGGCAATGCACTTAAATTTGGCTGTCTAGTCTTGGAGAGAGGACAGACCTGGGCAGTCTGGGTTCTGTGATTAGGCTCTGAACCATGTGGAACAGGGCTTCCTGGGGACAGGAAGCATGTCCTGCATCCCAACACTGAGATGCCAGAACTAGACCTTCCTCCCACCCACCCTCAGCTCTTAGCATAACTAAGCCTTATAAGGCAGGCATGCATTGTCCTGCTTTGTGCAAACCCCTCATACATACTTGGCTCGCCTCTATTTTGAATTCTTCTGTTTCATTTTCACCACATTTTTTCAACACAGCAAATCTATTTAAATAGTTAAATGTACATTTGAGAAAAACTTTCACTTTAAGGTGTTTTCTCCTGGCATCCTGTTTGTTTATGTTGAAGTGATGAACATATAGAGGAAATCTCTGGTTTTGAACTCCCACAGGAAGAGACCCAGCACTTGTATTACAAACACAACTTCATGTGGCAAAATAACTGAAATTCTCAGTACAAATTTGAGTTAACGGTTTGTGTCCATGTAAGAAAATTAAATTTGCGCTTGAGTCTCAAAAGGAATTAATGTGCTTGTGAAACCATGTTAAAAGCTGCTTACAGTGCTGATCTTTTGCTGCTGTTTGGATTTCTTTGGGAAGGACATGTATTTAAATGATCGGTTTTTACCAATGTGGACCTAGAGACAGTTTAAGCTCAAAAAACCCATGGAGAGCTGTGGTTGACTGATGACCTGGTATGACCTGTGCACAGTTCTCAATATCTTGGGAATGCACTGAAGGGCTCAAGTTTCCAACTGCGGGTAATTATACATGTAATCAATACTAAATGCATGTTATTCATGCGTTGGTTAATGTCTGGCATGCGTTTCCGCCTACGTGCCAATGTCGGGCTCTGCATCACAGTATTTGGGAGCGCTGCCATGTTAGCAGGTGATGTTCAGACAGGAAAGTTTACCTTCCCATTTTCACAGGAGAGGGGGAGAGGCTGACCTATTGAACTGCAATGGACTGACTTCATTCCAGAGACCCCCAGCAGTGAGCTTTGTGCTGTGGCCTTCAGATCACGTGTTTCTGTTTTGTTTTATTGGCAATCATGTAGCATTTTAATGCCCTCAGGACCTCGATAGCCACTAAGACAAAAATTTTGATGCAGTTTTCCTGTCCTTTGTCCCTGCTCCCAAGTGGACTGTTCAAAGAGA
This sequence comes from Chitala chitala, assembly GCA_025773905.1. Lineage (NCBI taxonomy): Eukaryota > Metazoa > Chordata > Actinopteri > Osteoglossiformes > Notopteridae > Chitala > Chitala chitala. The sequence continues at coordinate 10,423 of JABJVR010025911.1, forward strand.
GGCAGTGGCCATGTAGAGACAGTGACAGGGAGGGCACGTCTCCCTCGGTGAGAGCAGGGACTTTCCTCATTTGTTTTGACACCGCACTCTTGCGGCTTCCACACCTTACAAGCTATGATGGTTTTGTCTGGGAGCAGCAGAACCGTGGGTAGTTTGATGTTCTGTCTCTATTTAGTGCATCTGTGTGTTTATGTTTTGTTTTACCTCTCTGTCTGATGTCATGCTTTCTGGTGTTTGTGCTTCGGTGCATTGCGGCCGCAGTGCGTCGCAAGTGCAGCTGCGTGGTCACGTGACGGACGGTGCACATACAGACCTCTGAGAGCTGCCATGTCTCTGGTCACATCAACCAGGCACTCTCTCTGCTGTTGTCCCCCAGCATGCCAGATACATTCCATAGGGAGGGGCAGTGACACATTCGGGATGTATTTTGTGCTTGTGTGGATGGTGTAGCCACCCACCCCCCCGACATTCTCATCAGCATGCTAATCTCTGCTGTTGGGATGCTGTCAGTAATGAGCACAGATTCCTCCACTGGGTGGGGCAGGCTCAGACTGCTGTCCAGTTTGTTGTCCTGTTGACCCCCCCCCCCCCCCGATGACTCATGTCACATCAGGAAATGCCACGCTGACCCCTCACTGGTGACAACACGCAGAGCTCTCTGGGTGTGCGCACTGATAACTTAGTGATGTTTCACACACAGCACATAATTGCAGGAAAGGACGCCCCCAAATTCCACAGCGTTTTGTCTTGACTTTTTGACCCCATTAATGCGTCATAGCAGAGGTCCAACAGCTCTGTATGTGCCGGGCCTCTTCCTCTTGCTGCCTACCCAGTGCTTCCTATTGGCAATAATGAAAGCTGTAGTTAGTCTAAGTTCATCAGTAAAACTCCGTCACCAGTGTGTGCAGGTCTGTCTTTTACCTCTTCTACCTTCAACTCATTTTTTAGCCAGATGTGGATGACTATCAACTGTCCTTGGCAGGCGACTGCACCCCCCCCCCCAAAAAAAACACACACACACACACACACACACACACACACACACACATCTTAGAAGGCTGTAAGCTTTCCTTGTGAGATCTCTTAGGACTTATTACACTCCATTTAGCAATTGGCCAGGACTGTGGAGTCAGTTTCCACCAGGCCTTTCGTAGCTGCAAGTTAACATACCCCTTTCAGAGCTGGAGCACACATGGGTTAACACACTCTCTGTCTCACTCCTCAGCCTATCTCACACATACACTCACACACATATAGCCACAAACATGCACGTGTGCACTTCCTCAGGCAGCGCCACGGTTGCCCCAGGAGGACCGCACGAGGGCAGCGGCTTCACAGAACGAAGACTTGTCAACATTGCGTGCATGCCGCTGGGAATTACACAACGGAGATGGAATTTCATCACGCTTTTGCCTTATATAGAAGCCTCCGTGTGTTCCTTATCATTTTGAGAAGCACGGGGTTCTGGAAGTGAAAGTGATAGTTGGCAGTAATGTGCCAGGGCCGCCCTTCCAGTAGAACCGGTTAAGGTGCTGCGTTCCTGGATGGGAGTGGGATTATGCCTTCTGCTTGTGCCAGGTTCAGGTATATGGTGTGTGTGTGTGTGTGTGTGTGTGTGTGTGTGTGTGTGCGTGCGTGCGTGTGCGTGCACGCGCGCAAGAAGAATGTCAGGAAGGGTGTTAAGCACGTGACACTGTCACTACACTGGAACACATGCCCTGAGAAGGGGTGTTAGATCCCAGAACTTTCCAGAAGATTCCACAGTTGGAAACAAACCATATTTACAAAAATTCTTGCTGGCATCTTTTACTTTGGCTGCAGTAAACAGCCGTGTCGTCTCCCTGCCTCTCATTTTGTGACCCAAACCTTGTGCTGTGTGTAAAATACTTGTACAGGAAATCACCTCGGATTCAAACCATAATTTTGTGGTCTGCTGGGCTTCATTCTGACTCCACCCAAAAAGCGTGTGGATTTATGTGTTGGGAGGGGGGAGCAGCACTGACCTGCCTTTTCCTGGCACCGCCCCCTCATGGAGCCTCACTATCCCTTTACTCCACATGCTGGTCAGCAGGAAGGAGGCAGGACAAAGATACCACTTCCTGTATGACTGGACAGCATTCCATACCATATATCTGGTGGTGCCTGGCAACTAAAAAGTACCCGAAAGGCATACAGATGCCCCCCCCATCCCCCGTTTCCTTATTTTTTCTGGTATGTCTTCATTCACTAATTCTCCTCTTCCTTTTGTCTGTGCTGCTTTGTTCTTTGTTCTTTGCTTTAATTCCTTTCTTTAGTGTTTTGACTTCCTAGGCCTTCCTTTTCTTTCCTGATCTAATGCTGTCCTGTTTTTTTTCCTCTCCCCGGGTGGGGAGGGGGGCGCAGCCCCACACTCACAGAGGTGGTGATATTTGTCAGGGTTTTTTTTTTTTTAACATCACTTTCTGTCTGCCTCTGCCTGGACGCGCTTCTCCTCGGACTGCTACCGGGTTAAGCAAGTGAGCACGTCACCATGGCAACATTCTCATTGTCCGTCATCCATCCCCTGAACAGGAAACAGGAATAGGTGAGGATGGACTGCATGCCTCACCACTTTGGGGGTCTGGTGGATCCTTGACTTTGTGTTTGCGGTTTTGCGAATGCCGTGAGTCTTTGTTTCAAATACTCAAAACATCTGGCTCCAGATGTGTCTGTGTTGGTCCTGGAGGCATGAAACAGTGCATGTGGCCACAACAAAGGGCCTGTAGCTGTGATTCATCTTCTCCCTTTCTATCCATAGAATGAGAAGATAGGGGGCTGGGCGTTTAGCAGCCCCCTCAGGCTTCAAGGAGAAGCCTCATCATGCTGACGGCTCACCATTGTTTCAGAATCAGTAAAATGTTTCGTGCTCTCTGGAGGTTTTCAGTCATGTGAACTGAATCTCACACACCTTCCTTACACCCACGTGTGACAAGAGCGTGGGTTAACATTGTACGTCAGGAGACATGTGTGTAGTTGTGTGCCAGAGACGCCTGTACGATTCAACGTCTGTCTCCCTGAGATGCGTGGCCTGTGGTGATTTTTCCGTGTGGGAGACAAGTGGCACCACATCCTGCCTGGCAACAAAAGGAGAGTGAGAACGTCAAGAAGTTTAAAGACGAAAATCAAGAGAAGCTCTGTAGGTGAGACTGAGCCCAGCATGAATCCTGCTCATTCCACTTCCTCTTTCTTCGAGACCCCCTGTCCCCTGGGAAACACTCCTTATCCAGCCAACTCCGGCTAGGTCAGGCAGGGTCCCGTGTGGTTCGGGTCACAGATGTCCCGCTGTCGTGGATCAGAGGAGCGTGAACTTTGTGCCCACTCTCACGCTTGAACTGAGAGAATCTCTGGGAGAACCTGTGGTATTCCCACTGGGACATAGGGTGGCTCTGTGGGGTAGGGAATGCCACCCCCTTGAAGGGACAAAACAGGAGCTGAAAAACATCGCATCAGTACAAGCAGCGGTTACTGAGCAAGACTTGGGGGGGGGGTTCATTAATTATCACAGGTCCACCCAGGCCTTTTAAAAACTTTCCCTTCCACAAATAAATTATGTGTTCGCAGTCATCTCCAAATAATTGTGTGTGTGTGTGTGTGTGTGTGTGTGTGTGTGCGTGTGTGTGTGCGTGTTTTATTTTTGTGTGTGAAAATGCTAGGGAAATTTCCTTTAAGACTTTTCTATCGCTTTTGTGTTAAGCCCTGGGGAAGCTGTAAGTGCTCTTTGAAAGCCATTCTCTTGTTCAGTTCAGCATGTTGGCCACCACGTCTGCTCTGGCAGGGATGTGTCAATGGTGTCACGCCAAGACCTTATGGTCTGGGTAAACACCATAAAACTCAGCACAGTAACTCGTATGGTAAATACATTTGGGTGGTGAGAGGCTGACTTGACAGTGGGAAAACAAAAAGTGGCAGTTAACTGCTGTTGCTGTTGATGACGAGCCGGCTTATTACTGTGGGGGATGAGAGCGCTGTTGGTCCTTATCACAGAAAATGTCTTAAAAAAAGAAACCGGAGGCAAGTCATGCTTTTCATTACATGTGGTGAGTGTGAAATCCCTTCCTCCCCTGCTGACCCACCCAAGAGTAGGCTTGTTGGGCGTTTATGCATTAGAAAGCAGGAGAAAATGAAGACGTGTTACATGCCAAAGTAGGCCAGGGCAGGGGTGTCGCCTGTGAAAGTATTCAGGGACAAGGTGCACTCCTGCTGGGATCCTGTATAGCTCACACTCCCTCTGCTGGCAGCCTGTAGCACATTCACCTCTTAGACAGAGGGAAGCTGATCACCTGGGCCCAAGGACCTTATCACCTGGGTGACCTATCCTCCGGGTGTGGGGGTGTCCATGGAAACTTCACGGTGAAGAGCGCAGGGACTCCCAGTGCGGGTGGCCTGCAGGAGAGGAGTGTTGCATTCTTCACAGGCTGGGAAAAAATGCGTTCCAGCGGCGCATGGATGGCCCGCTTTGATGTGAGACCTACCTCCTGTTCTACTCCCACTCCGACGCATGTTCAGTGAGCGGCCCTTTGAAGGGTGGAAGGTGTTTTTTGGATGCCTGCGCTAATTAGACACAGGAACCCCGGAGGTATCTGTGCATGCACTTGTGTAGTCAGAATGGAGTGTGTGTGTGTGTGTGTGAGAGAGAGAGAGAAAGAGGGCGAGAAAGACAGTGGTGTGACTGCTTGCATCATGTGAGGAACAAACACCGTCTCAGATCTTAAAATAAAGGTTCATGACGGTGAAAGCCCTAGGGTTTTATGGTTTCCTTGGCGACAGGATGACAGCAGATGGGAGTGGCCTGATGAACCCTGTCTTACCCACAGATAGATCCACATCGTGTGGGCATGATCTGGTTTAATCTTGGATTCCTGCCTCTCTGCACTCCCTGCAGGTGGCGCTGTACCACAGTGCCATTCACATTAATCTGGCACCCCTACAACGTGCACCCCCATCCATACACACATTCAGTAAAGGTCTTTAAGTCTCTTTCAACTGGGACATGCAGTGGGGGTGTCTATAGCACCACGTTACCTTCTCTCTTAGTTGCTTCTTTTTCTTGCTGGTCCTGCAGCTCTGGTCCTGTAACCTGGTTACAGTCGTGTGTGTGTGTGTGTGTGTGTACACGCTGTCTTGGAGCTCTCCTGCCTCCTGTCCTGGCAGATGGTGTGTGAGGGGGTCTGATGGACACACTGCCCAGTACCCAGTGAGTTCAGCCTGTCTGACAGGGAGAGTAACAGCTGTGTGAGACGGCAGGACCATATTAATACTTGCTGCTCTGTGTGTGTGTGTGTGTGTGTGTGTGTGAGTGTGTGCGCGCGCCTGCCTGCCTGCCTGCTTGTCTGTCTAATCATATCGTAAGTCTTTGTGAGTGTGCGTCTTGTTTCCGGAAACCGCAGGCACTGTTCAAACACGTCTCCCCGTCTGTGTGAAGGGGCCAGTTGCAGAGTTAAGGCCCCTCTTATCGCTTTCACACCCTTACATCCTGCAGGTTCTGCTTCCACAAACACCCCAGGTTCTGCAAGGCCATGTGGGCGGTAATTAAAAGCACTCTGAGGTGTGGTTATGGTAGCCCACCCCCGAGAGTGGATTTAAGAACAGAAGCTGGTCTATATTTCAGACAACCGTAATCAGTGGGGTACTGCAGCAGTGGCCATGTGGAATCCTGAGATGGCCAGTCCCATCCTAGACACACTAACGGCACGAGTGTATCTGCATTTGGGCTTTCCTGGAGTCTTTTCTCTAGCTGTTTATTAATCTTATAGTACTTTATTTATCTCGGAGAGAAATTACTTCTCTGTATTTGACTCATCCCCTCAGGAGACCAGTGGGGACCCAGCCACATGCAGTGCCCGGGGAGCTAGCACTGAGTGTCTTGCTCAAGGACACACCTGGCTGAACTGGGCATCTTCTGCATCCCAGCCTGATGTCCCACCCATGTAACCACCAGGCTGCTATTTCACTATACTGCCAAGGATTCCTGGAAAAAAGTGTGCAATTTCACATTAAATTTACAAGGAGGACATGATTTTGAGTTTTAATTAATTAATTTTTTTTTTTGCTAGAAAGAACTGAGGTGAGAAAAGTTCTGTTTCAGGGACACGTCCCTCGACACCATCGTTGCGCTCTTTCCCTCTTCCTCGCACGTTAAGTTTGCACACGTCACATGCACTCGGGAGCACATGTTTGAAGGTGGATGTTTTTAACAACTGAAATGACTATCATTACAGTGTGTAAATAACAGGAAAGGTGTGTTTTGGCTGCGAGCCTCCTGACTTGATTGGTTTGTCCTGTGTGACCTTATGAGCCTGCTTGCATCCTACGCACGCACGCACGCACGTACGCACGCACATGCACGTCTGTGCCTCTTCTTGGCTATTGGCTGCCTGAGTAGATGGAATGTCCTAAACCCACCTCCCCATTTCTCCATGCTCCTGTCTGCATATCTGAAGCTGCAGGTGAGGCCTTCTGGTGTGGTTAGCTGTAGAAGCCCCCCTCCCTCCTAGGTCCTCAGATGCCCTCTGTCCCCGATGCTAAATGCCAAGTCTCTCGTGAGCTCTTGGCGCTGAACACTGACAGGACGGCTGTGAGGCTCACTGGTCTAGGCATGACAACCCCCCCGAGTGGAACCCTCCTCTTCCCCAGCTGCTCCGTGTTCTCCAGCGTACCTGCTGAGTGTGTTTGTCCAGGGGACTGTAGACCGAGTTCTCTCCTTTCCTTTGACTCTCATAGCGCCGCCCTCTGTTTCCCGGCTTTGTCATGCTGCGGTCCGATGTCTTCCTTCACAGGAACTGCCCGTTCCTTTTTGTTCTTGTACCTTTTTGTCCGGCGGGTGATGGATCAGCCCCGTGACAGAATTTATGTTGACGATATTTCCCAAAGTGCACTGGTGTTGGAGGTTTTGGCTGAATTCCAGTCAGTTGATGAGCGATGCAGCTTTGAGATGAGCAGCCAGTGGTGGGACCTGGTGGTGCAGCACGGACAGTTCCTATCTCCCCCCCACCTTATCACAGCCAACTGGTTGCCCATGCACTGGTGAGGTTGGGCTCCACAGTGCCATGATAGCTTCCGTCACACAGTACGTGTGTCTGTGGGTGTGTTTGGGGGAAGCATTTTAGCATGCCAGCCACATACGGCTAATTTTGGTCTAATGCATGAGGTATGCTTGTGTTTGGCGGAAGGCGTGGTAAATTAGGGACTTTAATTCATCTGAGGTGAGACAGTCTTTGCAGCGTAGGTGGGTACTGCTTAGAACGCCTCGGGGACTGGTTCAGTTAGGATCCCTAATTCATTGTTGCGTGCGTGCGCGTGTGTGTGCGTGTGTGTGCGGAGGGGTGTTGGTAAGCTGTGACAGTGGATTGGATACCTACTGTTTGACAGACAGTTCATTTGGGCATCTTGCTCTTTGCAGTCAGGAAGTTGTTGGGATTACAGTGCTTTGTTTTTGTTCTCTCTCTCTCTCTCTCTCTCTCTCTCTCTCTCTCTCTCTCTCTTTTCATGCTAACCGTTTTGAGGACCTTCTTCCTTCCAAATCCAATCTCTCCAGTGTTCCATGGCTCAATGTGTTATTGAAGCATCTTATGATCTGTGCTTTATAATTATATAAATTATAATTATTTATTCTTTATTTTCTGACCATTTGCTCTGTAGACAGAAGTGTTCAGGGGCCACCAAACAAACGGCACAGTAAAGGTGGCCATGTTGCACATATTTAAACATTTAACCTCCTTCCCTTTTCTCTGATGAGTTCAGGGCTCTCTGATTTGTAGTTTTTTTTTTTTCTTTCTCTACCTCCAATTCACTAACGGAGTTGATCTGATCCTTTGTGTCTGTTTGTTTGATCCTTAATCCCCCGTGTGGCTCATCAGATGAGCAGCTGTTCAGTCTTGCTGCTGGTGCCTGATGGCTGTATTTTTACTAAACAGCCAGCAGCAGCATTGGGGGGGGGGGGTGAGGTGTGGTGAGGTGTGGTGGTGTTTCTGTGCTTTTTTGTTTTGTCTTTCTTTCCAGTATGTTTCCGTAAAGATGTCTTTGAAGCGTCTTTAAAAGTAGAAGGTAAAACGAGGGCAGACAATTTAAAATCGCTAAGGCATAAGGTTCAAATCCTAAGAGGGCTCAGCTGTTGTACCCTTGGTTGGTGCACTTGTGTGTAGGAGAAGTATAGACGCCTGAAACCGAGATGCTGTGGTTGGAACGTGCTGAAGCTTAGTTTAAAAGAACGGGCTCTGTTTTGGTATCGTAATGTTTGTGGAAACGCTGACTGCGCAGTCCCCAAGGTAGGGCTCCGAGGAGGACCAGAGTGGAGCGTGATATAACGATACCAGTGTTTCTAGAAGCGGAGCTGGAGTCGCGTGGCTCGGTCCTGACCACACGGCCCCAGCAGACGTAAGAGTTTCCATGCCACTTGGTCAGGGAGCCTCCAGTTTGAGGATGTTTCTCTGGGCCTTGGTCTCTTCTTGTCTGCTTCTCTCCCTCCCTTGTCTGCTTCTCTCCCTCCCTTGTCTGCTTCTCTCCCTCCCTGACGCTCTGCTCTTTGAGCTGGCTGTGACTTCATCAGCTGATATAAGTGGGAGGAGGCTGGGGGGTCACACATCGCATACTTAGTTTTGCTGTCAAGTTTCTTCCCCCTGCAGTGTCCACGTTTTCTCCCTTGTACTTTCTGAGGACTGGAGAAGGGTCGTGGCAGAGCATTAAATCGGGCTTCGGTCTGGCGGGCATCCTACGTACCTTTTCATTTGTTTGCGACCACGAGCTCACGCACGTGTCTGTTTGTCTGCGTCCGATCGAGTCCGTCGATGTTCACTCCTGCGTTTGCGTGCCTGGTGTATTTGAGGGCAGGAATGCTGGGGTGGGTCAACAGGCTGGAGTCTGCTGTTTCTGTGCTCTTTGTCTGGGGAACATTAAGAAGTGTTCAGTGAAGGCTCCCTTTCCTGGTCTGGATTGTGTGTGTGCGTGTACGTGTGCGGGTGTGGGAGATACAGAGATGTGGTTCTTTACTGACATCATGCCCCTGTCCACTACTTAGAAGGCTGTGACGTGGCAGAATCATGTAAAGTTAATGCTTCATAGCTGACTTGGCATTTGTTGCCCAAATATTTTTTTAAATTTTTGTATCTCACTGATTAAGAGATGTTGTATTGTTGCTATAGCAGCATTTAGGAATGAAGCACTTTGAAATATTTGTAGAACATTTTCGTCTCAGAGACTGTACTGCTGTAATGCTGACGTGTCAGTGTATATTAATATTTAAATTAAAAACATTAATTGCACATAGAAGTCTTTTGAAATGGCTTTCTGTTGTCAAATATGAATGTCTGAATGTTCTTGCCTAATGCCTACAGGGTGTGTGTGTGTGTGTGTGTGCGCGTATGTGCGCGCATGCACACATTACATGTTGCGCTGATAGTTTTTTTTTTTTTTTTAAGAGACACATTGTCTATACAAACTCAAATTTGCAACTTTAACAAAAAGAAAACTTGGTCAGTGTCAAGGGTTTTCTGCAGAACCACACCTAGAAACAAGACTTTATGGAATATTTAACACACACAGAGTTCTCTTGTATGCTCAAATTTTCCATGTGCTGCAAAGTTATGGACGGTCAAAGAGCAGAAAATTGCCCTTTGAATTTGGCTGTCAGTTTTTGCCAAGGAGCACAAGGGCTGTTTCATAACAACCGCCCCTTGGATCATTGCACTTATAATTATATGGTCAGTAATGCTAATATGTAGTCCCCAGTGCTCTCTGAAGTTAAAGCCAGTAAATATACACCCTTGTATAGTGCTGCGCCTTTCATCTTTCTTGTCCAAGTCACCGTGGCTTTGAAATGTGCACCAGAGAGTTGAGTTGTGAAATCGCTCTCAGACACGTCACAGCTGGTGACAGCGTCATGTGAAGCAGCCTGTCTTTCCGACACCTCGTTTGGCTGTCACGGCTGCTGTGCGTAGCAGCGTTTACCGAATACAATTAATGTCAGTTGTTAGTGTCCCATAATAATACAAAATAAAGTATGTTAGCAGCTTTTACAAGGTGTGTTTTTCAAGACCAGTGGATTTTTTTTTGTCTATGAGCACAGTTTAAAAACCTTTTACAACTCCAAGCACTAATATCAACCAGTCAAAAAGTTTGCTTTACAGTCATGTGGCCATGTATCAACCAATCAAAAAGTTTGCTTTACAGTCATGTGTCCATGTATCAACCAATCAAAAAGTTTGCATTTACAGTCATGTGTCCATAGAACTAGAGTATAGCATGAGTCTGAGCGCTCAATTTTACATTTATCCAGGACGGGTGTGTCCATAGATTTACACGTGTCTTTCTTTCCATTCTGTTGTTTGTGAAGAACATCTCAGAAGCTGGTTGAGTGACATTTTCCATAACCAGCATGTGCTGAAACTTGATTATGTTCATTGAGCAGATTTTTGGGCCCATTTTGTCATTTTGCTACTATGGAATTTCACATCGAACCGTGACGTTCATTTGGGATGGCTCAGGTACACATCCAGGTACAGGAAAGCACGTTTTTGCCATTGCAACACAGACTTTTCATAATTCTGTAGCAGGGAGAACATTTGGACCAAGGTGGATTGACACCAAGCTAGCACCCTGTGGAAAACGCCACAGATGTGAGTGTTTGAAGAAGCGCCATGCAGTGCAATGAGTTGCTGACTCCAGGGTTCAGCCATTGCTGATGAATTCTGACATGTTGTTAAGTTCTGTACTGTGTGGGGGGCGGGGGGTGTGAACTCTAGCTGGCTGCCTGATGTGCCCTCTCAGACAAGCAGCTCCCAGCACGTTCACTGGCGAGACCCGACCTGGGCTGCACCGGTGTGGCAGCAGAGGTGCCCTTCTGCATGCCCTCGTGGAATGTGAAACTGCTTATGTTGATTCTGGGGGTCGGTCACAGGAAAAGGTCAGAGGTCACAGGGAGACGATGATTTACACAGACTTGCGACAAGTGTCTTGGCGCACATGCAAATTGGGGACGTTCTGCGTAGTTTTTACAAGCGAAGTAAGGCAGTGTAGCACTGCGAATAGGAATTTGGTGTATTCTTAACAAGTAGGTTTTTAGGTTAGCAGGAAGTGTGCTTGTTATGGTCCAGACCTGATAGGCTGAAGGCAGATGTTCCCTGGAGAAGCTGGACTTTGATTCTCTTGAGGGAAGAAAGGACTTCCGCTCACATTTTGTGTCTTCATGTACATTGCAGACAAAGCATTCGGAAATCTTCAGCCCAACACAGTCTGGTCTTTCTATTTACTGTGTACCAGGGAGAGCCTGATAAATTTCAAGTGCAGTTCTGAGTCCAAGGTGGGTCCGTCGTTGTGTTTTGATGGCGGTTTCAATTCAAAACCCCCCCCCCCAAGGCTTCACCACACTTCACCACACTTCAGGTGACCTTAGGCAGGGCAGTCGGCAAACACGCACACACTTTCATTAGCTCTGGCATTAGTGAAAGGTGTTATTATTGTCTCCAGTTAATCTCTCTGACAGCAGGCCCTCGAGGCAGAGCACAGTGCAGTAAAAATAAAGCGAGAGGCCCCTTTTCTGACGGAATTGCTGTCCCTTCATCCTGAGTGTCCGCTGTTTCTCCTCTTTGTAATACGTTGAGACTCGTAGTCAGTAATACGTTGATATTGTATTTGCATCAACATTTCTTAAAAAAACTGAAATGCGGTCGATTAAAAATTACATTTTACTGCACTTCTAAACAAATGTCTTGTTTCTGTTTTTCTTTAGATAAATTTTATTAGTGAACACGTGAATGTGTTAAATGCTCAGTGCACTGTCAATGTTCAGTTTGTTATCAGACTTCTGAGTAACACAACATAGTTGGGTTTGTACACAAATAAGTTCGGAGGAAAAAAAAAAAGCGCAGGTCTTCAACAGCTTGATAATTATACATCTGAGGTGCAAAAAAATGTCGCTTAAATAATCAACTAATCAGTTAGGATGGTGGGTGGAATGAAAACCATAATGTCCTTGTCTCTCAAAGACCTGTATTACACTGACCCTGCGCTGTATTGACCTCGGCTTAATAAAGTGGACACAGGAACATTAGTAGACAGTGTGGTGAGAGCAGTCAAGGTCTGCAGCCAGCTGGGAGAATTACTGCTTTGCCATGGCCTATTGACTGCCCAGCCTCACGCCTCCTATCCCAGCTGGGGAGGCCCATGCTGTCCCAGCTCTGAGATACACCCCCCACCCCGCCCCACCGCCCTTTAGCCTCACAGCTGCACACTAGCCTTTCACTGAAGCAGTTTACAATCCAATGGAAACAGGCTGTCACACAGCATTCCTAAAATATGATACTCTGTCTCATTGTGCAGCTAGGCTGCCCTCTGCCCCCCCCGCCCTGTGCTCCTCCTTGTTCCTAAATTATTTTTCTGTGTCAGTCATTGTCCCATACTGACTGTTCCCTCAGCGCAGACTCTGTGTATGAAATATGGGGAAAGAATTGAGGAAGGGATGGGGGCAGGTCTGTTTTGTCAGTTGGCTGATTGAGAAAGAATTAAATGGTCTTTGCACCTACTAAAAACTGCCAGTTAATCTGTCGCCAATGACATGGTTTTTGTAATTTTAATATTATTCAGTTCTATAATTTAGGTGAAATGCATTTGTAATATTGCATTTCAAAACAGAGTATTTTGCACTGGTGTTCAGAAGCATGGTTCTCTCTTGACATTAAGCAGTGTTCAGGTGAAACCCTCTCATTTTCACCATCTATTATGCAGTAAGTTAATTTACAAGACGTTAATTAAATTTAAACAGATGAATTGCTAGTAGTGTCCATATTTTTTCTTTTGCTTCCTGTTAGTTTAAAAGAAATCAATATGAAATGTTGAAAACGTGGAGTGAATAGTCTGACTGAGTGTGGAGTTAATAGAAAACTGTGGCATCATTAACCTGGTCACTATTGGTGAAATAAAGACTTCACTCAACATACGGTTAACTGACAGAGGCATGAGAAAAAAAGTGCTTTCACTTGTAGTGGCTGAAGTATTTTGGACATGTAATTATCCAAATGACTATAATTCATTTCACTGTTTCCTGTGTGTGGTCTATGCCTAATTACTTTGTACCTCAAGGCTGGGTCGAGCTTTGTGGCTTGAAGGAGCAATGCCTGTTGTTTTAAACTCCCTGCAGTGGAAGTCGGTTGAGTCCACAGGCAGGAAAGCGTGCCTGTGTCTTGCAACATGAAAGTCAGCCAAATCTCACAGTTATAACATGGTCAGAAGACGCATTTATTTCCTTTTTAAATAGCACATTGCATAAGAATGTTTTCAAGTTTTTAAGTACCAGGCTGTATCACAACAGTAGTAGTCTGGACCGTTGTTCATAAGTACCTTTCATATATAACAAACTGCATTGCTGTTCCAGTGCTTTTTAAAGGTAGGTTAACAATTCATGACAAGCCAGAACCACCTATTTAATTTAAACTTTGAGGGTTATTAGTCTTCTGACTTGGATTAAAATGCTCTGTAACCATGAATGTGTTAGAGTAAATGGAGGTTAAGCATCATGTAAGAAACCTTTTAATGAGGCATGTCATGGCTTAAAGTGCAGACTTTTGGGAGGTCATGGTGCATTAGTGAGTCTGATCCTACGAGAGCTGATTTCCCATCTGCTGTGGATTCGACATCATCATCAATTTAGGTCTTCAGTGGAATTTGGAGACGCTACAGGGGATTTTCTCATGGAGGTTATTGAAAATAAGACAATTGGGTGAACCACTAAATTGTGATGTGTCTAAAATTAAGAATTAATAGCTGGCGCAATTTAAACTGAGAGAAAATCCAATCTGAGACCGTTTCCCATTTCATTTTAAAGCAAATGCCAGGACCTTGTACTGGATGAGCAATTGCAAAATCAATGAATAAAGTCATCATATTTGAAAGAGGGTGGTTATTTATTTTCTAGATGCTTCAATGATAAAGACTGTTACTGATTAAATTTTATCATCCTCACAATATAGTGCAAACACTCAGGGCTCCATTAGTGAAAACCACGTATGCTTCATTCAACTTATGTTTTGAGTTTCACAATTTATGCACATGTATGTAACACATCTGGTATGAACTGACAAACCGTAGGACAGACAGCTTATCAACAGCTCTCTGGGCAGTTACAACAGTTGTATGTGAGCTGCAGTGCTAAGTCAGCACCGACAGGGAAAATGTGCCAGAAAGACCCTTGCTTTTGTTAAACAATTGTGGCCGTTCGTTTTTTCCAACTGAACTGGAACTATTTAAGATCAAGTAACACCAAGCCGCTAAACTTTATCTGCAGCTGAAAAGATGTTCTGGCAGTGTTTTTGACCTGGGGGAGAATGGAGACAGCAGGCTTGGCCAGATGGACACCTGCACTGAATGTGGGATCCAAAAAAATGCCCCAGTGATGCTTTCACATTGAAATTTCTGCTCATTGTGACGTAACTATTTTACAGCCATCCTTTTGGATAAGCTCGGGCATGGTTATCTCCAGTGTGTAATACTTAATGGTTGGACCTCAGACTGAAACAGAAAACAATGTAAGCACACAATGCGTGGCATTGTCCTTTGTCGGATCCAGGATGTTGTCCTCTGGATTCGTCAAGTGGTATCGAAGCATTTCTGGAATGGGTCTCTGGAGGGTCACTGTGGTTCAGAGCTGCAAGCTGTGGACAGGATTCCCACCATTGCTGAGTGCTACTCCACTTTTCCAGGGAAAGGCTACACCGGTGGGTGCGGCAGTAATACGCCTGGTGGTCCCAGTCTCTCTCCCCGCTCTGCGGAGAATGATGAGTGGGTATCAACAGATGGTAATTAAAAGCTTGGCTCTCTCCTAGGTTTGGGGGGTGGGGATAGGGCCTGCTCCATTAGCTCTGTCTCATATCTGCCTGGTGGATCTTCTAATCCCATGCACAGATTAAAGCAGTTGAGTTGCCTTTGAAAATGTCCCTGACAGATGTGTAAGCAATGGAGGGCGTGTAAAGAGCGTTGTCACTGCTTGTACTGTTGCTGCTCAACATTAAACAATTTTTTTTTTTTCCTACGCCCCCCTTTTCCACAAGGGCTGTGCACTTTGAACTCCTCTATTTTCCCACCACACTCCAGCAGTGTGGAAGTGCAGTAGCTTTGGGGGTGCAGATCCACTGCCACAATTCCCGTTCCAACTCTGGAACGGCAGTCCAGTTTGGACTTGTGTAAACGACAGGGTGTCAGTGCCGAGTTAAACATGCTCAACAGAGCCAGACCGGGCCGAGCCGCAGCTATACGACAAGGGTAAGGGGAGGGGGGGGGGGGGCAGCCATTGGTCTGTTTTAGTTCTCGTTGTTGCAACATCTGTCAGTGGATATAAATTATTAAGATGTTTCATGGACATTAAGTTCAACACTGATTAAACACAAGTTAAAAATAATTTATGCACCTCAATGCCACTAATTATTTTTAAGACAAAATAAACTTTGTAAAGAATTAACACATACCAAGACATACAAAAGTTAACAATTATTTGAATAATTGTTATATACAATTACTTTAAATAATGCATGAGCTCTGAATGTGTTTATATTACTGTTATATAGCCGTTGATTTTTTTTAATATATATACAACACTTACATACAACACACGTGCCATGTACTAACATATGACAAAGTATATCCAGTTACTGTTTGGCAACAGATATACGATAACTTAAAAAAGAAAAATGTTTAATATTGTTTGCTTACAGCTGAGTAAAAAATTGGTTTTAGAAATATTCCAGACCACCCCCAGTGGTTTGTTGAAACATTAGCTGTTTTTATTGGTAAATATGTTATCTGTTTTCCTCACATGGGACATGAGGATGTCTTCAATTAAGGGCCCGTTTACAGCAGTGTGTGTGTGTTGGCGTTTATTTGCGAAGGCCAGTTTTTATTCGTACTGGATGAACATGTCATTCTTCACTTTGCTGATGAACAACAGTCTGTAGCACACGGATAAGTGTAGGATGCTGAGAGACGCTTTAAGTATTGGATAGAAATTGAGTGGAGGGGGGCTTTCAGACAATTGTTGGTCCTTTACTGCTGCTATGGCATGTACTGGAGCTCTGAAGAACTTTGCAGTCACAAACGCGCTTTATTCTAAGCCTCTTCTCATGATCTTATCAGGACCATTACAACTGTGGATAACTGGTGTTCTCACTACAACCTCATGTCCTCTTTTAGAAACCCAGTAATGAAAGTGACCATTTAGCCCAATTTTTTCTTGTTCTTTAACATTCATTATAAAACGGCACCAATGAGAGAGAAGTTACTGTGTTTGACAAGCCACTAAAGGCAACTGTAAACTGCCCTTAACTTCCAAACCCTTTAAAATGGGCCTTCAAATGCCACTGGGAAAAGGGTCATGCACCAGAATCGCTGTCCTCTCATTAACATAACCCCCAGTTTCATTTATCATAGACCAAAGAAAAGCTGCCCCATCCTAGGGACATGAGATGTTCCACCTGCCCCTGGGCTAGAGGTTTCCAGACAGAATGAAACAGGCAGCATATGGAAGGTGTGTGATGTCACCTAATTCTCGCAGAAAAGCACTGAGGAACTAGCTCATTGGCCATCTGTTGTGCATTACTTAGTTACAAACACACACGATGGTGTCTTTACATGCCTGTTGTAATAGTGTCATCTACTGTAGCAAAAACGACAGCTGGTTATTCGTCCCCTGAACTGTGCACTTCTCATGGTCAGTGTTTGGGGACTGACACACAGAAGCACTTCGGTTTGCTTTTCAGTTTAATCGGTTTGCAGCAGGCAGCACAGAAGTAAAAGGATGTCGGTGAGTGACGGTGTTCGTTACCTCAGCAGAGCCTCAGATTTGTGAGGGCTGTACTATGGAAACTGAGAGGCAAAAACTAAAACCATGGAGGAAAACACTGAGCTCTCAAAATTTAATCTGTTTATTGAAGTTTCCTTTATTGAAGAAAAAAAAATTTAATTTCTAAATATACTTTATTCCATGACCATTTGTAAGCACCATGTACATAGAATTATAATTTAGTGGGTTTTTTTCTTTCCTGGTTTTCTGTGGTAACCTTTGGGACTTCTTTTATGTCCTTTGACCACTGATGTGAGGTCAAAGGTTGTTGGTGATACAAGGGTCAGTCAGGGTGGACAATGGTTTGTCTGAATAGTGGAGATTAATGCCTTTGGTCCAGACTTCTATGTGCATGAAATCAGTGTGCCTTCAGTTCAAGAAAAACCTCCTTATTTCAAACTGTAGCGTGGCATTAACCCTTTACATCTTCTTCTTCCTCTTTCGGCTGCTTCCTCTAGGGGTCGCCACAGCGGATCATCCTTCTCCATGCCAACCTGTTCTCTGCAACTTCCTCTGTCACTCCAACCTCTCTCATGTCCTCCCTCACTACATCCATGAACCTCCTCTTTGGCCCTCCTCTTCTCCTCCTGTCTGGCAGCTCCATCTTCACCATTCTTTTCCCTGTATACTCTGTATCCCTCCTCTGTGCGTGTCCAGACTATCTAAGTCTCGCCTCTCCCACTTTGTCTCCAAACCGTCCTACCTGTGCTGTGTAACCTTTTAGATATAGTGCTTTATATATTGTTCCACCTTGCTGAATCTTGGACTAGAAATTACAGTTTTACATAAGGTTATTTCATATTAAGCACCATAAAATTTTTTTGTGTGTAGCTCAAGGACACACCTGGCTGGGCTGGTATCTGAATCAGGGGAGATCTGTATTCCCCTCTAATGTTCTACCTACTGAGCCACCAAGCCGCTATAAGGATCCCCTCACTCAGAACATTGGTTAAGACGCAGAGCCTTCTGCTGATAGTCTGTTCTGTTCCAATGATACAGGCCAATGACCTCAATGCATGCTGATGGAAAACAGTCCCCCTGAGTTTAAAATCATGAACAAAATGTTTTTTGTGGGCTCTCATCATTTCTGTTTGATGTCTGCCTCCTAGGATATTAACACTGCTGCTGAGATAAGTAACAAACAGACAAGATGGGAGATCCACTTAGCTGTAACTGTAGTCTGTGAGGCACCTTCATTGTTTATTCTCTATAAGAACCCAGAGATGAATGGCTCTGAAGGTCACATGTTCTCGTTTTGGTCAGTGGTTTTAAAGTTCATGCTTTAGTAAAACTCCTGAAATGCATGTTTGAATGTTGGCTGGAAGTGTAGGGAACAGTAGCACCAGCAGAGGTAGCTAAATTTTAGAGGGAAAATACTTATTTTGAACAAAATAAATTAAAACCATTTGAATGTAATGTATCTCAGTCTATTCCCAACAGGGCTGTAATCGTGAGCAAAAAAACAGCTGGTGAATTTAATGGTTTTATAGATTCATTATTTGGAATTCAACAGAAATATGGTTAAGAAGAGTTACTTGTAATAGTATACAGGAAGAGGTCTATGTTCATAAATGTTCTCTGGCTGTGATTAATGAATTTATAAAACGATTAAACCATGAAGAATGAGGTCCGTGCACATTCTGGTTAGGACTCTCACCAGCTGTTCGCAGCTGGAAAAGTGACGTTCTGACTCTGAAATACACTGAACAGCCCCACATCTCCTCATGGTTTATATGTACAATAAACACCAGATTACATTTAACTTGAGCCTAATGTCAGATTGAAACATTAAGCCTGAAATTTGGATGGTCTGTTTTCCTTTTAGACAGAGCTGAACCCTGGGATGTGTAAATCCAGTCGGCCATGCTTCATGGTTGCAGCTTTTTCCAGCTCTCCATATCCTTCAGCTCTCGTTTATTCACTTCCTTTTCTTCTGGCTCTATACTGTCATTCTCCCTCCCCACAGACTTGCTACCTTTCTGTCGTCTGACCCCAGTGCAGACTGCCTGAGCCTCCCTGTCTCCTGGTTTTCCCCCACACCCCCAGACTGCTCCCCCTTTTGCCCGATGGAAGTCAGGTATCCTTCTAGCACAGTGCAGGCAGCACTGCCAAAGGTGCCCGGTGATGCCAACAGGGCTTGTGAGCCACACTGTCTGGGAGTTAATCTGTTATGTCAACAGGACTCCCAGCATCAGCCATGGAGTTGATGAGAGCCGATGGGTAAACTTCGGTTTAGTGGGGAAAGCCAGTTTGCTTTTGTTGCTTCGGATAGCGTAAACAGTGGAATTAAAGCTGAACTGAACAGGACAGGTTGTCAGTTATGAACATCGACCCCACTCATCGGCTACCTGACTGACGTTATTGATGAGAAAAACGTATTCCCTTCCACACCTGATTCATGTTGCACCCATACTCACCTGGATGTGTAAAATGTGCGCCCTACATTCAGACCCCTCCCCATCCATCATGGTTCTGTGACCTTTTAAGTTCACTTTGTTGTTTCGGGGCTCGTGTCAGATTGATTGCCTGGGAGTGATGTGACACATGGTGGCAGCACTGCAGACAGGGACATGTAGCACAGTGACAGACTATTGTAGCTTGATGGAGAGACGTCAAATAGGGTGGGACCGGTGCTCGGATAAGCACTGAAATGGGATGTCCAGACGTTGCTCCTCTTGTAGAGATGGAGCTGGACTGCAATTTAAATCAGGTATAAGAAGAACACTTTACTCTTACTATGTAATCATATGCTGTGTGCTTTGAAGTTGGGCAAATTGCAAAATAACAATTAGTGCTATGTTTTGATTGACTAGTATCATCAACTCAGGCATAGCTGGGAGTATAAATATTTTAGAGAAAAAAATGAATATATCCCACTTACATTGCTAGGCAGGTTAAAAAAAAAACATCGTCCAATATATAAAATATTTCAAAAACAAAACAATTCAGAAATAAAGTTTAGATAGTCCTTTTATTTTTTCATGGGTTATTCAGTTTTCAGTATTCATAGACAGTTCAAAAACAGGTTATAAGTGACACTGATTCATGCAGCCACAACTCATTTTTTTTAAGGAGTTCTGACTAAATGTACTATTGACATAACCTTTCCATTTAACTTGTTTGACACAATTTAATGTATTTATTAATTGGGCAAATACACAATATAAATATGTGGAGAACATCTTCCTGATAATTCACTTAAAATTATGACAAAAGACCATCTACAATAAAGAGGACAGGTATAAATTAGTTTTACTTTCCAGTTTTGCCTCAGTTGTAAAGTATTTGTTATAAAATTATATGCAAAGTTATTAACACACTGTTAGTTTTACTAATTAAGACAGTTCACAGTTATTAGATACACATACGTAACAAACACAATAAACTCATAAAAAAAACGGAAAACTAGCTTCCATTTTGCAATAAAATATGAACCAGTATTTACAAAAAATATAAAAATATATTTCAAAAACAGTAAAATCAATAAATTTACAATAACCTGCTCTATAAAATTACAAATCTGCTTCTGTAAAAGCTTTTTAAATAAATTTAAAGTATTTTTTTCCCATCAGCTGGACATATCTGACTAAAGGGACGTCCACCCACTCGTGGCAGAACATCACACACCTCCCCCCACCCACCCCCCTCCTGACGTAGCATGGCCTGGCTGTGCGCTCTTGCCACGTGTATGTTCCTTGGCGGGATCTGGTGTCCTCAGGCTCCAGACTACATGCCTGCAGACAGACACATGGGAAAAGATGCCACACTCAGCACAGGCACTGTGTACTTCACATGTCAGCTAAACTTAGAGGACATCTGGCATGACTGGCACTCCTCTGGCCAGCTACTGTAAACAGCCTGTCCTCATAAACACTCAATTATGTAACTGCTGTTAGCACTAAAGGAATGGGGTGGGGAAAATTTTCAGCTGCCAGCTAAAATTTGTAATGAAACATGGAACAAAATTGCCAGTTTCTGTGGAAATAACATGGAGTAACTATTCTGATAGTAACTAACGTTGAATTTATTCCCCCACCTCTGTTCCTCTCTGATACATAAAACAATAAAACATAATTAGTGACACCTGCATTAAATCTTATACGGCTTTGTCAGAGTTTAAACACTTACTTGCTAAAGTTTTATCAAGGTCAGCAATAAAGTCCTCCAGTTCTTTTGTGTCTCCAAGTTTAGCTGCAAAAGACAGAGGGCATCACTTTTAAACTCTGCACAACATCAAGCGAACTGCCCTCAGGCGAGGTTCTGTTAACGTCAGTGGAGGGCAGACACACCTTTGTGTGAGGTGACAGCAGGACAGGTAGGTGTGGGAGGAAACACGGGTGGAGAGTTGAGCTTCTCATCGCTGAAACTGAAGCTGTTTCTGTTGAGGGACTCCGCACCTTTTGGAAAGACAGAAAGCTCAGTGTGATGGCCTGGCGAGAGCCTGCCCATTCAGTAAAGTGACCGCCAAGAGCATCTCTAATGTTCTGCAGCTTATCCATGCAAATGAATTCAGCTGTAAGGTTTGAAATGTGTGCTGCTCTTAGAAGGCTTCCAGTTCACTGTATGAGCTAACCCCGTTAGCTGTGCCAGTTTAGTGCTTACATCAATGCATCATCAATTACAGCATCCACATTTTCCCCTCTAGAGAAAGCAAACATTTTTTTCAGGTCAAAGGATTTTACATTCCTGCACGTCTATGTTAGTGTTTACTCTGCTTACACCAACTGGCCTGTACACATTAAGAAATACAAACTTATAATTACTGAAGGGCAGGTGTTACACAGTTAGCCAAAACTAAATGACTTCCATAGCATTGTCGCTGTTCCCTTTCTGCACCTATACACCTTGGCTATGACAAGCATACCAGCACAGAGCTCCCTTGTGCAACGTGAGGAGGAAGAACTTTCACAGAATTTCACTAAATCTGAAGCAGATGCTGGAATGAAATGCCCAGTTCACCCACTGCATGTCCACACTGCACCGCCATCTCGACACCAGCAATGCACGTGACAAAATAAACACTTCACGATTCCTCCAGACTGGTAATCGCACACAAAGACATTTGCGTCGACCAGTCACAAAGACTTTTCTCTCATCGCTAAACAGCTTTTACATATTCATATTACGAAAAATAATGCAAAATTAACCAAATGGAAGGAGACACAACTTTGAGAAGTATAAGTATTTACCATTGCTTTAACTGTATTTACGCCCTGTACAATTCATCTTGTGTCGTGATTCACAATTCTGCAAATAACTGACATTCCATGTTACACAGTACATCACCTGGGCCCTTCTGAGGTGTACCCAGTGTGGAGAAAAGGAAAACTTTCTTAATCTCAGTCCTCACTGAAATCAAAGGACGTGGAGTGACTTGGCAGTGAGGCCACTGCACTGCCCCTAGTGGTGAATAGTGGCACTCTGAAGCATGTGGTCCTGGCCACTGTCTGTGTCACAGACCTTCTACTATTCCTGCTCTTTTACTGCCTTACTCTGCTTTATCAACTTTCTCTGACTGAATCCATCTCAGTAAAATACTGACCAATGGCATCAGAGACAATGATTTGCCAACATTCTGTTGCCATGGCTGCTAGCTGCCCTCACCTGTGTGTAGAGCACTCTTAGATGTGTTTCCTTAGAGCTCCTCTGCAGTGCAGCTTTTCTATTTACACTCACAAGCAAATTAACCAAGCCATTCACACTACCCTACATGTATTTTAAACCTCCAGCACCAATTTATCCAAATTCAAAATGAATATCTTCTCTCAGTAGTTAATTTAATCTAATTTTTAAAAATGGAATGCTCTTCTGATGTTTGACTTCCCATACATGCATGGCACGCCTTGTGTTTTTGAAGATATATGCAACTGAATTTTTCAGTGTCTAATATTGTGCTGTTCTCAATTGTTTGTTCTTGACCATCAAGAGCTATGCATGAATGTTTGAATTTCAGTGCATCTGCAAACTCAATACAAATGTATATATAGGACACAAGCTAGTCTGCTCTTCTCAAAAACACACAAATTATATGCACTCAAATTTGGCACTGACTCTAACGACTTGTGCAGAAATAAATACTTACTATGTCTTCTTACCAGAACTCCCAAACCACAACACACATGGTCTTAGAGTTAAAAAAAAAAAAAAAAAAAACCACAATGGACGGGACATGGAACAAAGTTATGTCTGCATAAAAGTCTGCAGAGAACTGGAAATCGCATTGTCTCTGATACAAATGCTGCAGATGTTAGGCGCTTCAGCAGTGATGCAGCAGCCAATTCTTAAAAATACTGAGAATGGAAAAAGTATCGTCACTGTCACCTAGCCTAGAAACGCATAAAAAACTGGAAACCTGCATATATTTAATAGAATTTACAGATTATATTAAGAGTTTTACTATTTGAAAGTAGATTCAGTATTGAATTCATTCTGTGTGCGCGCGCGTGTATGTATACATATATATATATATATATATATATATATATATATATATATACACACACACACACACACACACGCTCAACTTGAAATTCAGAATTCAACCTAAAGTTTAAGCAAAGTAACTGCTGAAGAGAAACTGTTAACTGCCTGTCCTGCAAACCGCAGTTAGATGGAACAGACCGCTAATCACTTATCAGCAAGGCCATGTTACTAAGTCACCTGCGACAAGTCCATCGTTTCTCAGTGGATGCCGCGTAATGGGCGTGTGACCCACATTACTTGAACGCGCCCAGAGGAGCCGTGCGGAGGCGCATCTGTGATCCCGATCACACTCACTCTCCGAGTCGCTAATGCCGCTGTCACTGACGCTGGCGCTGCTGCGTCTCTTCATGGTTTTGAGATGCTCGTCGTATCTGAAATGTCTCTTTTCCACGGGAGACGTGAAATCTTCAATTACGGCGTCAAATTCACACAATACCGCACTGAGGTCGTCGTCCTCTTGTACAAAGTCTGCTGGAATAAAGACAAAAATTTCTTTGGTTTTCTGACAAGGTGCGTTTCTGCTTTGAATCGCTTCAAAATGCATGAATGAGACGAAAATGCGTATAATTCCGCAGTTAAAATTTAATTTAGTATGTTTTATTGCATTAGAGTTTTTTATGAAATGTATTCTGTCCTGTTAGTAACCTATATCAACGTCTCTTCACTTAGATCATCGCAGTCGACAAGGTTTTAGACAGGTTAAAGCAATATATAAAATCTAATTCTGACACCCCAAAACTACCAATGCATCATGATTTATTATATTAACCTACACAATGCACGGGAAACGACGCACGCAGTAAGAGGCAGACTTTAATAGTACTCACATTTCTTTGAAGACTTAATTTTAGGAGACTTCATGGTTTGATGTTGAACGCGTATATCCAATATGGTCTGAGGATAAAGACTCCAAGTACTGATCACCGGTGATACTTTATTGCAGCTCCTTCAGTGAGTTCGACGGTGCGCCTTCTTTTAAATAGTCCCTAATCCCCACAGAGGGCGGTGTTTTAAACACGTAGGTGGTGGGAACATGAAGGCGACTCCCCCCCCCCCTTCACAAATAGCCATGTGCGCGTTCCCGTCGGTCCTGGGTTAGACACTGGCGTCATTCCACCATGCGCATGTTTGTAAACAACTTTCGATACACATGGGCGGATACAGGACATCACTTTCATATGTTGGGCACATTTCTTCCTAAATTATTACAATTCAGTTTATTGTCTAGTGTTTTCAACTCTTAATTTTAATGCTTTTTTGAAAACTGAAGATTTACAATACTCCTTTTACGTTTTAAACTAGTTTCATTCTGCATGGAATATCTGGTATTTGCCATACATCAGTTAGCTAGTGCTTCGTCACATAATGGTTTTGCGATTACAAATTACGTCATTGTTGATATTTTAAATGTGTTCTACTAAACACAAAATTAAATGAAATGATTAATAGTGCCCGAATAAAATTAATACCACGGCAAGGTCTATTTTACTCACCTGTTAATGTAATATACGTTAATATAGGGATTTTAGCGCCCTCCACTGTTTGTTATAATAATGGTAAATACATTATCTTCAACTACAGTATCTTTAATCTGACCCATTGGTCATTAAAACGTATTAAACATCACCAAAGTAACAGAACGAGGAGAACAAATTTACTAAGTTAATATTAGTGTTTTGCCACAAATAAGCATGAGCCCAAATTCAGTTATTTAAAATGCAATGGAAATTAAACACCAAAATGAGAGAATTTAATATTGTGTACTTTTCATTTTCAAAACCCATTTTTAGCAAGCTTCAGGACAGGGGGTGTGAAGCTGCCAACGTTCCTATTCCCATGCACAGACTCCTCAGCCCGTACAGAACAGCTCTCACACAATGGAAATTTACACCCTCAGAAGCGTTCACACCTCCAGTGTGCATTTTATCACTCTGGCAGATGGAATAACAAGTCACGCATTTAGAGCTGCACTCCTCGGTTGACGTTTGGAGCCTGCACGTTCAGCAACGTCACCTGACGTTTGACAGAAGGTGTTAGATTTAACACTTTACGTGGGAAATAGTTCAAGTGCCTGTAAGGAATAATGTTTTTGAATCCTAATTTGGGTCCATATGACCATTTGGCAAGAAAGCGGTCATGCCAGAGAACATTTCATGTCTGCTGCCTTTGGTTTGTCTGAGAGGTCAATGCCATCTTAACCAAACACATTATAGAATTTAGTTTACGTTGAACCTGTGACAGATTCACAAGGCAGGGTGTCCCCTACCTCGCATCCTAAAACGACCGGAATACGCTCCAGGCCACCTTGAGCATTATAAACAGATGGGTAATGATTAGATAAATGGACGGGTTAGGTCAAAAATGTAAAAATTAGTAGGGGAAAAAAAAAAAAAAGTGTTGTACAACAAAAGTTGTGAAAATTCCTTTGTTTCAGAAAAGTATTTCAAGTGTTGAAAGGTACTTCAGCAACAAACAACACAGTGAACCCACGTGAGAGTGGACCGCTCAGTAGTACCCGAATTATCAAAAACCACTGTTTTACTGTTAAGGGGCAAGTGCGTCTGCTCTGCAGTTTACGTACTTAAACTTGCCACAACCCTCACGCAGTCGCTTTTAGATTTTTGTACACAATAAAAGCCAAATAAAATTCAAGTAGAAAATAATTTATTACAGCATTATGAATATTGGCAAAAAAAAAAAAAAAAAAAAAAACATTTGTTGAATTCCAACACATTAAAATACAGAAGAGGGTATTTATACATGGTTATTTCCCTTTACTATAAAGCCATCAAAAATTAACATTAAGAA
>JABJVR010025922.1:0-15110 GCA_025773905.1 Chitala chitala
CCACCCCCGGTAATGTGTCCAGGAAAGCAAAGTGTAATAATATACTTATTTTATTTGTTAATTGCCAAATTTATATGGTTGTATTCATAACAGCGTGTGTTTGAAAAATATTTTTCATAATGAAAATGGGAAGCTTTTTTGAAAACCTTTGCTTTGGCTAAGTAAAAATAAAGCATTAGAAATTACAGTTAAATTTTATAGTGCTTTATTAATCTCAAAGGGAAGTTAATTCCCTGTATGTGACCCATCCCCTGGGTACCAGTGGGCAGCCAGCCACATGCAGTACCCAGGAAGCTGGAGCTGGGTGTCTCACTCAAGGGCACACCTGACTGTGTTGGGATTCAACCTAGCAAGCTTCCATATCCCAGCCTGATGTTATATCCATTGAGCCACCAGGCCACTGTCACTTAAATCACATCTATCACTTAAATATAGATATATTTTTGTATATAATATTCTATTTATATACAGAAATGTAATAGGTCTCTTTCATCAACAGAAATGAGCTTAAAAAAAATCAATTTTCATCTCCACTGTCAAGATTGAATGAGCATGTATTTCTCTGTTGATTTTTTTTTTCAGAAACCTAGAAAACCATAACAACTATTAACTATTATACAGAATGTACAATACACTTTATATTTTTAATCCAGAACTAAGATTTAGAAAAAATACAAACATTGGCTGCTTCCAAATCAGTTCTGTGAAATCATACAAAAATAGATACAGATATTAGCAGAGTTATCCAATCACAAATTAATGTATTGAACAGAAAACCATATCTATCGCTTATCTGACTAAATTGGATTGCAAAGTGTTAGGTTAGCATAATAAAAGAAAAAGCTTAAGAATCTATAATCTTTTGAAAAGGTCAGGCTGTCCTCTGTCAGTCCTAAGAAAAGCTGTATCAGATGCACAAGCGGATTGTACTTTCACTTTCCAGATAAACCCTTTTAGACTTCTAATGTTACCGGCACGGTGGCGTGGTGATTAGCACTTTCGCCTTGCACCACCAGGCCTGGGGCTTGATTCCTGCCTTGGTTCTGTGTGCGTGAAATTAGCATGTTCTCCCTGTGCTTGGTGGGTTTTCTCCAGTTTCCGTCCAAAGACATGCAGGTTAGGTTGGTTGGTGCTCCGCCCTGGGTGTCCTGTGCTCTGGGATGGGCTCTAGGCTTCCCCATGACCCTCCCCAGGACTAAGCAGTTAAGACAATGAATGAATGTTACTTACACTTGAATAATACAATACAATACAATAACTATGCTAATCTTCAGTAAATGGAAGGGTGTCAGTCATTTGGGTGCAAGGGGGTTGTTCTTTATACATTTTGAGTACTTGTCTTTTAAAAAGGTTTTTAGCATTTTATGAATTGCATGCCATTAGTCTAGTTCCCTTCCCATTTTCATTATACTTTTGTAAATTGGAGTTTTACTGTTTAATTAATAAATATGTTTACAGGTTCACAAGTGTCAGATATTTCTTTTTGGGAAATGCATTAAAAATTACATGGAATACTTACCAGTCAAGATGACATATCAGGAACACTGCAAAAAAAATGCTATGTAAAAATTTGTGGCACAAAAAGTTTTTTTTAAATTATTATTTCCAACAACCACAGTTTCTAAAGTAAGCTGCCCTTTGTTTCAGCTTGCATTTCATGAAACCCATTCAAACACGAGGCTGTTCCTGTCAGCCTTCTGCCTATGAAAAGGTGGGTTTGATCTAGGTCAGTGCTAATGAACACGTGAGCCTGGGTAAGCTGCCTGGGCATGCTTTATGTTTACTGTTACGGCAACACATCTGTAACCCATAACTGCCACTGTCCCGAGCTTCCTGCTTTTTTGAGATCAGAAATATTTCACCAAAGACACAGGGCTCACTACAAATTTCAATGTATCATAAGATATCCTAAGAGAAGGAATGAAGTGACAAGCAACATTTTTTTTTTAATCTTGGTTCAACCTTTCTTCTGGTATCTATAGCAACCGCTCGTGTTGCAGAAAAGACAATATATCCCCCGAGAGCTAACTAGAGGATGGAAAGGAGGAGGCTGCAGGAAAACCAAAACATATTTAATATTGATGGGAGAGGGAGCATTCAAAGCTCAAACTGTAGAATTATGACAAGTGACTGTAGACATGGACAGACTATAAAAAGTGTGAATTGCTTCAGTGACATGGGGGTTGTGAAAAGGGCCCTGTTCTCTTACAGAAAACCATAAGTGCTTATAGGGTGCAGATTGTCTGGGATGCAGCTCTGCTATGCTGTGTTTTAATGGGTATATGAAGTGAGAAAGACAATTTTAAAACATTTTACATAAGCAGGAGCCTGTTTCTGTCCATAGAAGAATTTGTCCATAATTCATTTTGCATCTTCAATCTCTACCAGCTACCTGGTTTAGAGACTTATGGTAGAGATGCTACAGGATAATGTACTAATTTTATATGGTCAATTAAGAACATACTATTATGAAATAATGAGAAATATTATTTAAAACAAAGTTAAGTAAATTCCAGCATGAAGCAATCAATGATTCAGAACCATGGTTAATAAGGAGGAATTTTGATAAATATTGTTCGCTCACATCAATAAACAACCCAGTTGTAGACATTTGGCCACATGCAGGTTGTGTACCTCTTAAAAGTTTTATTGGAAGGCATTAGGCGTTACCTCTACCTTGAAGGACTATGCATTCCTGTCAGTATCATGGATGGAGTTTAAAACATTTTCCATTGCCTCCATACATAAAGCAATAAATTTAAATTCCAGTGGCTCACAGACTGGACAAGACTGGTGTCTATGTGCTGGTCATATACTTACTGGCATTATCTTGGGCTGGAGTCGCAAAAATAGGCTATTGACAAAGAAACTGTTTAATGACCAATCCTTGATTACTGGATTGTCTATGTTGGTAAACGGAAAAGAGATAAGGAGGTAAGGTCACCTCAATAAGCCTCTGTGGTGGAAGGAGAATGACGATTCCATATGGGAACTATTTGACAAACAAATGTCTGACAAGCTGCTGAGAGCATACATCTGAAAGCTTTCCAGCATGGTTGATGTGGCTATCTAATGAAGCTCCATTTAAAATAATATTTAAATCAGCGTTTAATGCGTGTATAGGTGGCCATCTGTGGTCCGCCTTGTGTGTGTGCAGAACAGCGTTTGCAGTCCAACATGAGCTGCCATGCAAAACAGCTACCTTATAGATCAAAAACAAATAGTCACAGATAACCGGTGTGTTTCCAGCCACACAGGTTGCAGCAAGGCAGAACTGCAATCACAGGACTACAGATTTAAATCACTAAAAGGGAGTATGCTGTCAAAGTGTTTAACTGGAATACCTTCAGCTAAATTGGTTGAAGCTGTTACTTTGGATGGAATTATATGGTAATAATGTTAAATAAGGCTAAAGGCATCATTGTCTGCAGTGTGCTGTCTCAATGAACACTCAGCCACAGATACATTTGAAGAACAAGAACAAAAGGCTGTGAATATAACATTATAATGAGCGCGTGATTATACCATTGTAAGTAAAACAATCGATATGCTCACTGAGAACATTACGCATGCCAGTCAACGTAATAAAGACGCACTGAGCATGCAAGTGCTGCAGGGAAAAATGTGACACATTAAAGTGAAGAAATTTGGAAAATTTATGTTTTGTTTATTTTTCAACTGACTGCAAACATAAATCATATTATAAAATAAATAAGTATATAAAACGTTTACCCTCCTTGGCAGCAGCATATAGCTTAGATCGGCAATGGGATGTTCTTGACCTTCTTGTTTCTGACAAAAAAAAAAGCTATGCGGCATTTGTATACATATACGATTATGAATAACCTATGTGCAGAATGGTTTATCCCCAAGAGGACTTTAATAACTGAACCCAAGATTGGCTGAGACACCAAAGATGCCAACCAACCATGAAACAGAACAGAACGGAACATGAGACTGAACAATGAACTAAGAAAATCATTTAAATATAAACATAAAAATGGAACAAATTAAAACTATCAGAAGTTATAATCAAATGCATGGGGCTTTAAACAACACTTGTGTTTTCATCCTTATTGTCCTATATGTGGCTAAGGCTCCTGGCCAATGATAATTATAATGGGAATTTCTTGATACAGTGTGTGAGGACCCCTGCTATGCAAAGGCCAACACTTTCAAAAACATTGTCACTATAGCTGTGACAAGGTGTTCTAATGCAACAGTGAGAAACTGGCAAACACCCTGTGGTGCATGATGGGGGAAAAAAAGATTGAAAAAAAGGCTGTTATAAAACAGTCAGTTTGGACTATTAATCTCTCCTGTGTCTGATGCTAGGAGAACCTGTGATCTAAAAATCGATACGACCGACAGCACTTGTGTCCAGAGCGCATTTTACTTGTTCTGTCAGTAGTGCTCCCCTTATAATCGCTTCATGTCTTATCCATGGGTCTAACAAGGAAGAACCAGAAGAAACCAGAAGTCCACCTAACTGTACAGACCACAAGCGTCGTCTGCACATTAGATACCTCCTTTTAATTTCACAAGTGAATGTGAGTACAGAAGTTCATAATGTTTCTCATAAATAAAAATTCTACTCTTTCTGTGTCCTTAGTAAAAGAGAGAGAGAGAGACAGACAGACAGAGAGAGAGAGAGAGAGAGAGAGAGAGAGAGAGAGAGGCAACTGACTCTGAATTGTGCCACACTTCTCACCTACAGTCCCCTATAATTCACACTACACTGTCTTTTCAGCTCTCACTCGGTGAGGTGCACCAGCACCTCTGCCTGTTCATGACAGCTTAGGGCATCAGCAGTGGCAGTGCTGAAGTCTCAGGCTCCCAGGACTGGGGCCGGGGCTCGACTTTCATTTGTTCTTCTGCGCTCCTCCCCTGGCCAGACCGCAAAGCTAATCAGCAAGCTGAAGGCCCAAATGTAGCAGATGGGCAGAATGTATTTTATTAGTGATCTATGAAACAAATCACTGTCTACCCCCATTTCAGAAACAGCTGGCAAGTTAGTCAGTCTGCTTCAGAGTCTAGGCTATATCATACCAGGGCTCATATAAGGAATCACTCCTTTCCATCCCCCCACCCCCAAAGGAATACATAGAAGGCATGCATGCACACACCCATACAGATGCACACATATACACACAGAGGCTTAAGCTGTTGTTTACAGCACTGAATTCTGGAGCAGCCTCTCAAAAACCATCTTGATGCAGACAAGCTATTTAGCAAACTAGCCATCACACTGTGGCACGTGATTGGCTACATCATCGCTAATGCGCTAAGATTAGTGTGCCTGCCGGGCATATGACAGACGCGCCTTTGACTCGATATTTTAACTCAAAGCATAACATTTTCTGGGTCATATGCAATGCAATAATATATAAAAGACAGTGAAAGTTACAATAGCAATAAAGATATATATAAATCACTAGAATATTGTTTTAGTGCTGCTTTATTGTTCTACAAGTTATGTTAATTCAACATCTCCAAAACCACATCTTCAATAAATGGTCATATGGCATTTATCCTTCTTGGCATACAACTTGATATTAATTTATTTTACAACCTTGAGGAGATCTTTTAATCTTTTTAACTCAGTCTCATTATGAAGTAGAAGGAAAAGTCAGTCAGTCATCTTCTATACCGCTTCACCCTGTTAAGGGTCACAGGAAGCCTGGAGCCCATCCCAAGAGACAGAGCACAGGGCAGGGGACACCTACCCACCAATCAATCTAACCCACATGGCTTTGGACCGTGGGAGGAAACTGGAGAACCCAGAGAAAACCCACGAAGAACAGAGAGAACATGCACACTCCACGCACACAGACCCAAGGCAGGAATCAAACCACAGGCCTGGAAGGCGACAGTGCTAGCCACCACACCACCAGTCCACCGGAAGGAAAAGTACATTTCTATTTACATATGCTGGTATTTGTCAGCTTGCTAAATGCTGATTTCACGAAGTGCTTACCTGTGTAAACCCACCAACTCTTCAATGACATTTTTTTTGCATTTTTAGTGACTACTCCAGCCCAGTGTCCTTCAGTCACACGACACCCACTCACCATATCAGAGCTGACAATTCAAACTCAGCGTTACTGCATGCTTACAAAGACTTAAATAGACCAAAGCTCTTATATCTACTGATCAGTCAGGTCTACTTGCTCAAAAGGAAATAAAATCAAAATAAAACGTCATAAGAAAGGGCAGTTTATTTTGTATGGCAACCAGTCTTGGTCATCTGTAAATGTGGAGCTACCAGCAATATTACAGTACCATTAACTAAAAGTAATCTATCTAACACTAATAATTTCCTGCAAAGACCAAAATTTCATAGATTTAAAATTTGTTAAAGTGTAATATATATTAGTACAGTAGATGCAAATGTTTTTGTGAAACATGGCAGAGTTTGATACAATTACTTTCTGTAAAATTAGTTTTATCCTTTTGAATTAGCATTTTGAGAAGTTAATTAATGTCACCAGTAAATGTTCAGATGTCAGATGTATTTTACCTAAGAAACTTTGCTCTATATAATATTTTCTCTTCCAATGCACCATGCTGAAACTCAGAAAAGTTCTATACACTTTTATTACCTGACAAATGTCACCATTTCTTTCCTCCTTGGTGGCTGTTGTTAAATTTGATTTTTTTTTTGCCTTATGGTGCCCAGTGCAGATTTACACTGTATATATACGAATCCTCCCATCATTTGCATCTGTGGTGTTGCAGATGGCCACACTAACCACCAGTGTGGGCTGTGACTTGACACTTAAAATTACTATTATATAAAAATGTAACAAGCAGATTAAAATGTAAGAGAGATGTAGAAATATAGACAAAGCTAGTAAAACTTACAGATAGCATAAAATTCTGCAGATTCCTTATACCATTTTAGTGTGCTGCTCATTTCTATAGAGAAGGAATCAGGATCATGGGAGGGGCCACCTCTAATCTTGAAAGGACCAAATTGCCAAGTCTGGTTACCTGCTGTGCCCCCTGCATCCAGCAAACCTTGGTCTCCTCTTGCATCTCCTGGCTTCCTCACCGTTTGCTCTAACTAACCTTCCAGTGCTGTCCCAGAACATCAATACAGCACATCTAAATGCTGTCTGATAGACAGCTTCAACTCAAGTCCAAAGGCTACTTGTCTCATCATCATTTCTCCCAATGTAATAACACTGACAGTGACAGCATCTCCAAAGAGCACATTTTTGTACAATAGACCACATGGCTTAGCCTTTAGTTTCTGCAGTGTGCCATACTCTTCAATGCCTACTGTTGCCTATACAATTTATTAGTTTTGACACAAATGAAAATCTTTTGCATCAAGTTCAGCAAGCATTGTACTGCGAGGTTTACATGACTACTTTTGCTTGTATATTAATGGGTTACCTAACAGGAAATGAATTTTATTCAGAGAAAGTATATCATTTATAGTTACAGTGCCTACATTAAGAGTTTATGAATGGCTTGCCATTGGGCAGTAAGGTATATTACATATTATCAGTTTTAATGCCTTTGCATCAGTTGAAATGATTACTAGATCAAATTTTGGTTGATGACTTACTCAGAGTATCTATAACACCGAGAGGCTACAATGAAAACTTGGTTTCACAGACTGCAATTTTAAAATGAAACTATAAGCTGTGGTAGGAGAAAGACATAGCAAATGATAAAAAACAAAATCAATACAGTACTTTTCCTTGCCTAATTAATTTATAAAGCAATGAAAATGAAGGTGAAACAGGGGGTCTAACAATAATAAGCAGGCTCCAATAATTTAGGAATGCATCTTTGCCAAGTACATAATAACTATAGAAATATCAAAAATATTTTGTCTGATAAAATTATTTAAACTCAGGTATACAGCTGCAAATGTGGCCTAATTGCTATGTTTATTTGACTTGTTAGATATAAATTAGCTTATGGTGGGAATAGCAATTGATACATTGTCAAAGAATTTTCCAGATGCTGAAAACACCATCACTACTCTGGCAATTATTAAATGACGCCTCCTTCCTTCCTCTCTTGTCGCTGTCTGGTTTTTCCCTGCAGCTGACATCACACTTGTTTTTCCTCTGTACCTCTGAGAATACAAAAAACGTTTTGAAATCAGTATCTCTCAAAAACCATTTTGTACATTTTAGTGTGCTCCTTACTTAAGCAAACGTCATACATATTTGGACTTAATTATATTGGTGAGAACTAGTAATAGTTGATTTTTAAAATTAGATTTTAAATTAAAAAACAAAAACATAGAGGACCTACTGATCCCCTGTAATAGAGGATTGATGTTTGACAAATGCAAGGCAAAACTTATTTTTTTCATAATGTAGAACAACCAAGATAAAAGTGATATACTGACTGCATGGCATACTTATATAGTCTACTTTTCAATGTGGGATAACATAGTTTACAGTCACTGCTATCCTTCTATGTTTTAGACATGACTTTAAATCCTTTCCAAATTGTCTGGTCTGTTAATGAGGAAAGGAGATTTTGTGACGGTTTAGGGAGAAGGACCTTACACGCAGGCTGCAGTTCTCAGAGGTGACTTTAATCTCTTAAGGAAAGCTATGCAAGTCAAAATGCCAAAACATGAGATGACAAGAGCTCAGGGTTCAAGCAAACACAACAACAACCAAGCAAGGAATTAAATGAAAACCTCCAACAAGCTGTAAAAAAATTCCCACTGATCACAATAAAGTAAGAACAAATCAAGGAGCAGGATAGTACAAGAAAGGAAGCAAGGTGCTGCTAGGGGCAGACTTGGGTGCGTACAGCAGAAGAGTGATTCAATAGGGATTTTACTCCATCAGTCTGCATAGCTCCTCTCATGACCAATACTCCCATAGAATACTGCATATGTATTTCCACACCATAAAGTTAATGTTTGCACCATTCAAGTCAAACGTTCATTAAGTGCATCTCTTTATGCTGGAAATGCGCATTATGCGCTTCCTTCTGGTATTTAAACATAAATGTTAAAATGCATGAAATGCATGTATGTTGGACAAGGTATTGCCCCACCCCTCAATATCTGAGGCTTGAAATTTGGCCCTCAGCATTGTTTCTGGAGTCTCCATGTTCTCTCTGTGCATGTGTAGGTTTACTACAGGTCTAGTTTCCTTTCACGGCACAAAAACATGTAGTGCAACTCATTTATCGACAAAAATGCATGCGTGTATGTGTGTGTGTGTGTGTGTGTGTGTGTGCGTGTGTGTGTGTGTGTGTGTGAAAGAGGGGTCAGGCTGGACCAAAGACCTTATTGTGAGAGAGGTAATCTTTGTTCAAAGATGCAATCCAAGACATTCATAAATCTGAGTGTCCTATTTAAAAACATTAAAACACTACTCTCTGAACCAAGCAAACTGTTTGGAAAACTGTTAACTAGACAGAGAACAAAAAATTAGGCCATTTTCATTTATTTTAGATTTTTGCACATAAGACATGTAAAGCATTTGTGGTTTGGCAGCTAAACTGATTCTTTTTGAAATGGATGCTGGGTGATTATAGACGATGCTTATATAAACCCCAGAGGACTCAGCCCTCCCTTCAGGGAGTCTGAATGGAACAGAATCTGCAGTGCAGATCCTGATGGCAGAGACAGTTAAGCCTGAAGTTAAATTATTTTGTTAAATTACAAGTTATTGTCAATTAAGTACTCAGGTGAAAGAAAACATAACTGCTAATTTTCCTAAAAATCTGCTTTTCTCCCTCATTTATTGCAGAAGTTGTCTTTGATGTTGACAGGGCTAGACATCGTGACTATTTCTGACCTGTCATGGTAGCAGACCCCTAGTTATTGACTGACACGCACATGGGGTGTGTTAACAAAACCTGTAAAGGACAAAGTCTATGGCAAAACAGGCACTGAAAGAGGTGTCATTATAGGAGAACATGAATGAATGAAATGTTCAGAGTTGTCAGCTAAGAAATGTGACAGAAGAGGAGATGTAGAATAGTGAGTATGGACAGGGATTTTTGTACAGGGATTTTCATCAGTGTTACAGACAGATGACCATTTATTAAGTTAGTGATGTAACACATTTTCTGAAAGATGCTTCTCATATTACTGGTACGTGTTGTTATGTAGGTCTTTGTATGCTTAATAATTTCAGAACTTTGTCTCGCAGCTGCCTGGTCAAAGTCACAGTGAACATCTTTTTAGAAGCTGGAACGTTCAGTGTATGCGTATGTGCCAGCATGCAGAACAGGAACTGACCAGAATTGCAAAGGCAGAGATGTAGCTCATGATACGTATTGTACAGAAAGAAAGTGACAAGGAAATGCAACGACTGGATCTTTGAACAGAAGATAGAACAGACAGTGCTGTATACACTTCAGAATTACACGTGCTTGTTAGGAACCTATTAATCCTGTGGGTATATTCCAGTGACATGGAAAAACAAAAAAGGACATGCACACACATAAGCACACACACACACACACACACACACACACACACACACACAGAAAGCTCTTGTGTACTCTTTGTATTTCTATGATTTTGCTCAATTTTGTTTTTAAGCAAATTTTATTCAATAATGATAATAATGCTAGAAATTAGAAGCTGTAAGTGTAATGTTTACATTTATATCCTGCATAATATACACCTCTGTCATATTTGGCTGTCTGTGATACACTAGAAGTTTCCCTTTGTTTGGACCCTAGGGACAGTGCCTTGCAAAGGATTTCAGCTTCATATTTATTGCAATGTAAGATCTTCCTTATGCAGGACAAACTGAAAATTCTGTCTGTGTTTCCCTCTTACAGAAGACAAGAACATCACTATTATACATTATGTAACACAATAGCCAAACAAGCAAGAGAATTTCATGGCTCTGTGAGTCTTATGTAAGACCCAGATGACCTAGCATAACTTCCGACTGTTAACCGCTGTTGCAGCATAAATTACAGCGTATATGAAGGCTGGATATAGTTATTACAACGTGTCATTTAAATTCAAATACAACTTTAATGTCACTGCTTCAGCAAATGTTGACCTAAATTGCCAGTCTTTGCTGTTCTCCATTGTGTATCTTCTTGTGCTGATAATACAAGTAATGAAGAAGCCGAGATGAGCGGAGCAGAGCAGCCGAGAAAGACAACACGTAGCAAAATGTCATATGGATAGAAGCATTTGAAGGTACATTCAGAACACCGAATGAATGCACACACAGCTGACAAGATAATTTTATATCGATTTGTGTGTGCATGTTCATTTGTCCATTAGGGCATGTAATGATGCTCAGTGAGATTTTATGGGTTATGGCTATGAACATTCTAAACGAGTCCTTTGAGGAGTCAAATATGCATATTAAGTTTTTCAACTTAAAAATATGAATACAGCTTTACCTCCATAGGTATAGTGATCAAGGAATATGAAATAGGGATCCTGGTATCCCATAATCATGCACAGTACCTTCAACCAAATACTCTAAGAACACAAAATAGCTACAAGCTATTTCCATGTACACCAGACCAGCATGCTTAAAAACTTTGTTCATGGACAAAGAGTTCGTCCACTGTTCCACAGCCAAGACAGAAATCATACAGCCTCCTCTGAGTTTAAGATATTAACTCAACTTTTAAACATCTCCACTCCAGTTCACTGCCCTCCCCTCCTCTCAGTCCCTCTTACAAATCAGGAGGGAGACTTCTCCAGCTGAGCGTGATTATATAAGGAAAACTGTGCAGTGATGGACTTCTGATGACATTCATGCAGTACTTCTCTTCTCTCACCCACTCCTAGCGACACTGCTGAATGACATTTTCAACCAGAGTTGGACATCTTTTGGATGGCACTTTTTCTAACACCTCTCCTAAGTTGCTAATGACTGCCCAACAGTAGCTAACACCATACTCACAAAAAAATGTATTTATTTGTCAAATTACATTAATTAATTTTATTCTCTAAAACTGTACACTTTAGGGTGTGCACTATATTGTTCTTACATTTGATGAACATAAAAAAGAATGTTTTTTGAAGAATGTTAATAAACCCCAAGTAACTAAAATTTGCATAACAATATATAATCTAAAATATAATCCAATATATAATCGAATAACTTTAAATGTAGTCTTTGCTGATTTAACATCAATTGTGAACTGTCTCTGGTTTTGTACTCATGCATTATCTACTTCTCATCTTTCTCTTTGTTATACTGATATGGCCCAGGCCAATGGGTTACTCAATATGGCAGTCAGATGTCTGTACAGACTGGCTCACATGTAAGTTATTATTAACAATAAAATATTTAGCCATTTTCTTTGTTTTCCATTCAGCCTCCCACTTGGGCCATCTGCTCCATAGCTCGGAATGAGCTAACAGAGCCAGACATCTGACTTGTAATGGTGTCTACATAGAAGACCCATGCATTGTCATGAACTAGCCTACTGCTATGGCCATCCCCACCTCCCTGTGTCACGCTGCTGACTGGTTCACATGACTGTAATATTGCTAGTGTCCAGTTGCTGTCAACAGGGATCAAAACAACTCTTCCTACATTCTTTACATGTTTGCTGTCCAATCACTTTTCTTTTTTCCATGGTCAGAGAATTATTTTTAATTTCCCTGTTTTCAAACACCGTGTTTATGTTTTCTTCTGTTTGAAAAATCTCCTGTAAATATTCTGTCAGTAATCTCATTGCATCTTATTTTCAGGGATGTCCTTCATTAAATCAAATTAGATGTTATCCAAAATCTATTTTCCCTCATTTTTCTGGAAGTTCTAATTTATTTATGCATTGTCTTAAATTTGGTAGCATATCACTTTGTGTAAACTTGGGGCATCTGATATAGTTTGACAGATTATGAAGAACATCACTACTTGTCATTTTTTGAAATTATAATTTTTAGTGGCACAAGCATATTAGCATCCATGGTGCTAGCATCTTTCTGTGGATCATCTAAGCCCTCAGCACCACCCACTGCTCGTGTGCACGACGCTGAAGACAAGGTTTGGTTTATGTTCATATTAATGTTGAGGTGAATTTCAAATTTAAATGTTCAGTTTAGTTTACATGCAGCAACACCATGAAAGCCCAACAAAAGGATTATCTAGTCTCTGTGTTACATTAAGCCATATTATTTTAACAATATTTTTTAAAAGGAAGTGACTTTATGACCTCTCACAAAAGTACAAAGATAATACAAATATAACACTAAATAATTCACTTCTTATCCAAAAAACCTGTATGCTGGTACCAAGTTAGACAAAGATGAATATAATTCCATTCATAATCGCTCATCTTCACAAATGCTTCAGAAAGCTTTTTGGTGTTAAGTAAAGAATGTCTGAGCTCCCTCACTCCAGAAGTCTTGTGAATCAACTGAAACTGTGTTCAGATCTGAGCTGCCACGTCAACCCTTAGGGATTTTACTACGCTGAGACTACATAATGTATTAAAACTCTCTTCCAAAACTGAGAAGTCTTGGGGCAGGTCCCTGATGCCACCCAAGAAATAACAAAAACAATATGAAGAGATGCTCCTCACATTTAACATTTACTTAATAGCGATATCTGCATTTAGCAGGAGTGTGTTTTCTTCCTTGAAGTGGCACAGAGCTCTTCGGACAAGCTGCCAATATTGCTGGCTTCTGCGAGTGTCTGTGAAACATTATCAAGAGACCAAAGATCCTCGCTGGCCTCTAGTGGCAGTGATCTATGCCTGTCAGTACCAGGGCTTTCAATAAGCCCACATCACAGCAGCCAGCGTTTCAAATTGTGTTGCACAGTCTCCTCCTGGGCATTACCCAACATATAAACCAGCAAACGTTTCTATGAGGCCGAAAAACATTTAAACGCAACTTTAACACATTAAAAAATACACTGACGGCTTCACGCTAAATTTGCATGATTGTGTCAAAACAAATTATCGTAAATTGTATGCTCTTATTAGGTTGATTGGTGTGTCCAAATTGCCCGTAGTGTGTGTGTGTGTGCCCTGTGGTGGGTTGGCGTCCCGCCCTAGGTGTCCCCTGCCCTGCGCCCTTTGTGCTCTGGGATGGGCTCCAGGTTTCCCCGCGACCCTCACCAGGAATAAGCGGTTAAGATAATGGATGGATGTATGCTCTTATATATTACCTAATGCTTGTTAGTTTTTCAGTTTGCACATGTATCACTTGACACTGTATTCTGTGGGCCATTTAATATATTTTGCAAAAAATTCCATGAAATATTACAGTGTCATAATAAAAATATCCATTTAAGTACCAGCTCTTTTTCTCCTCATATATAATCACTTCAAGTTAGAATACATCATTTGTGTATGTTATTCCTTACTCTTGAGATTTATTCCAGAATTTTTACTTTGCACTTGTAATAATTTGTTCATACCCTGTCAGGTTTAAATGCTGAGTAATGGGTTTGGGATTTGACAAGTTAATATTGCATAGCAGAGTAGATGCCTTAAATGATGTTGACTGGACAGAGCTAGCGCTCCCTACTGCAATTTAAAAGAAAATTCAAATTTAACACTAGCTGTGAAAAGCTAATATATATACAGTATGTGTATATATATATATATATATATATATAAATTAGCTTAAAAAAATTGGTTTAATTATATAAATTATTTTTTCCCCTCATCAAGCAATACTCAATAACCCAGAATGACAAAATGAAAACATGATTTTAGAAAATTTTGGAACTTTATTACAAATTTAAAAAGGAATGAAAAGTGGAGATTTTGAATAGTTTGTGAATGTACTGTAATTACCTGGACAACCTTTTGAAGTGGGACAAAATAAATGACATACTAAAATGTCTATAAATAATATTAATGCTGTGTCTGCAGAATTAAGTTACATCTGGCATCATTTTATTAAATGATTCAATATCCAGCAGATAATCCATTTAAGGTTTTATGGGGATGAAGCTAAAAGTAGTGCTGGTAAAAAATGGCTTTGATTCTGACATTACACCTCAAAAAATGTGTCCACTGTTCAGTGAAGAAGAGCACAAGCTTGAAATCACGTGAACACAGAGTATTAAGTCATTGTGTTGGCAATGAAGTCAAAGGGACACAGACTGTTAGGTCATTGTGTTGGCAATGAAGTCACAGGGACACGGACTGTTAGGTCATTGTGTTGGCAA
>JABJVR010025922.1:15210-36547 GCA_025773905.1 Chitala chitala
AGACTGTTAGGTCATTGTGTTGGCAATGAAGTCACAGGGACACGGACTGTTAGGTCATTGTGTTGGCAATGAAGTCAAAGGGACACAGACTGTTAGGTCATTGTGTTGGCAATGAAGTCACAGGGACACAGACTGTTAGGTCATTGTGTTGGCAATGAAGTCACAGGGACACAAACTATTAGTTCATTCTTTTGGCAAGTCATGAAGTCTAATCCTGTACTATTTACTTTTACTACTATTTACTAAATTTTTAATCAGTCTGCCTTTACCCATATTTTTTGGATAACGTCTTCGTTACTTAGTGTATGGCAAAATATTAAGTATATTTGTCATAAAATCAAAATCATACATACAATTCAAAAATGATTTTGTACAATACAAATAAGATCATTTAAAAACCTGAATTAATGTTTTAATTTCTCCACTCCAACTTTCTACAAGACAATTCTGCAAGTTAAGCACACGGTTATAAATAAAGAAATTGAGAATGTTAATATTATTTACAGCAGTTAGAATTGCATAGCAATGTACAGACAGTACCAAACATATGTAATTAATGTGTTCCATAACCCATGATATAACTCAGGTTATGCGTATGTCAGAATGTCCTTGACAGATTTGGCAAAACTGAGCTCAAGTGAAACTGATGATAAATAGAAGATAGAAGTAGGCAGCTGCTCATATTTCAGATTTTTTGTGAATGCACTTTCCACAAATTTCTAATTTCATTTACTTTTCAAATTTTATACTGGAAAATTCTTGCTTAAGTATGAATTTCGTCTGTCAGATATGTGTATCTAATGAACTCTCTGTACACAACTATGCAATAGTCAAATCCAATCCAATACAATACAATCCAATCCAACTTTATTTCTAAAGCACCTTAAAATCAACACAGTTGCCCAAAGTGCTGTACTCAAACAAGAACAAAAAAAAATTATAAAGACATTTAAAAGAACAGACATAAACAAATATAAAACAAAACAAAAACATAATTTTAACATGCAAAAAACATATTAAAATGATGTGCCCTGTATTTATTCACAGTATGCTATCCAGATAGCCCAATAACACATTACAAACTCCAGCAATCACAGGACTGAATTTTATAATCCTGTCTCATTCAGTGGGTTAGGGTTCTCCTCGGGAATTTAATTTGTAACAGGTATAAGCTTAGCACAGTCTCATAATTAAATTGGCCAAATTTATTAAGACTTGCTGAAAGCAAACAAGTAAGTTATATAAAATAAAGTGAATGTCAGGGTTACCCATAAGGCTTGCTGGTACAAGTAAACTTTTCAGACTAAATCTCTGAATCAAAAGGAGCAGGGCAAACAAGTAATTTAGTATTTCTGCAGCAAATTATGTTCCTCCAGTCTGATGATGTAATTAATGTAGCTCAGAAGGCCCTGATTGGATTATGTCATTAAAGACTTTAATTAGCAGACTGCAATAAGTGAGCAAAGAATTTCTTGGTTTATATGCTATTTCTCCCTGTTTATTTTTGTTTTTCTCTTAAATGTGCTGTACTATTTTGAATGATGTTAAATTTTAATCACACTTATTTTATATTAAGTTTTACTTTGGCTTTACCAATTGGTTCCTGTTATTCCAGACACATTTCAGGACCCCACCCTTTTATAAACAGTAATTATGACTGAAGAAAAAATGAAGAAAAAAATAATAAATACGCTCTTATTGTAGATAACTTGAAGATAGAGAAAGTATTTGTATAAATTAGATGTACAGGGAGGATGGAACACAAGAAAGGCAAACCTTCCAGTAGAAAACAAAAAGAAAATTTATTTATAAAGGACAAAAAAACCATTGGATAGTAATGGTTAAACATCTATAGAGATTTGTGAATTTATATGCCATAGGGTACATTAACCCTTTCTACAAAAATCAGAATTTAAATAAATTGTTTTTGTTTTCATTTGGTTTATTTCAATTTGGGACCAAGATGTACATACTAATAATGATGACCTTTGTATTCTGAATTTTATACATCCTGTAAATATGGCATGCCATATTGCACAGTACCTACAATCTCAGTGCGGTCATAAACCATGCATGGCAACATTCCGATACTACATGCTTGTTTAAGCATGTCGTATCTGTCTGCCAGAAACTAGATCACAGATTTGGACACTTAACACTGCAGCTTGTTGTAACTGCCTGGGGTAGCGTGTAAACTATATCCGTGCCTTCTTCTTTGTTACAGTAGATCAATTTCTGAAGAGAAAAGAAAGAGCTCCTTAAAGCTATATAGTAGCTTTCATTTTAAAAAATCCATGGTACCTGTTTTTTGATTGAAACAAAAGAGGAAGTAACAGAATCCTCAAGGAAGAAGGGGCAGGATCCTTAATCTCCCACAGGGTTGCCTGCACCTTGCTAACATTTGATATCTTTCAGTGCTCATACTGTGCTGATTGTCCTCCGTCCTCTGCTTACCTTTCAAGTTTATCAGCTCACGCAAGAAAAGCAAAGTGTTATGCAGGGATAAACAGCTCTGAGAATGAAACCAAAACACCAGGAAATAAAAATGACATTGAACATATTTTGTGGTACTGGCTATGACAATGTTCTCCAGGTTTTAAGTATTTATCAGAATATTTTAAATTAGCCAATCGATTTTGAAATGTGCTGTCAACTGCCAGTTTAGTCACGTAGCTTACAATAATTAAAATTAAAGTGGCAGGATCTGAAGAGGCTGGACAATAAATCTTGTTGCCAATGCGTTGCCAATGTGTATATATTTAGTTACAAAAATTGGAATTTTATAAAATTTTCTTTTTAGGTTTCCTTCCCATTTATTTATCTAGCAGACATGTTTGTTTAAGACGACTGGAATGAAGGTCATTCCACCACACAGGGCCCCATCTTTAACAGATGCAATAATCACATACCTGCTGATGGTATGGAGGGTCTGTTTAGGTCCTGCAGACATGACAGAATTGTTCCCCTGGGACGAATATCAACATGGATGAATCTCATTGCTCATGGATGTAAAACAGTGCAA
The DNA here is from genome assembly GCA_025773905.1 of Chitala chitala. Classification (NCBI taxonomy): domain Eukaryota; kingdom Metazoa; phylum Chordata; class Actinopteri; order Osteoglossiformes; family Notopteridae; genus Chitala; species Chitala chitala. The sequence continues at coordinate 18,233 of JABJVR010025922.1, forward strand.
TGACATGAAGAGAAGCTTTGAGGTGAGCAGAAGTGGGTTTATGGCACATGCTAAAAACCCCTTGAGCATGTTTTTATATTTGTATGAGAAATTTGTCATCATTTAGAATGTATGAGTTGTGCAGAAAATGTTTATACAGTACAATGATTTACCCACTTAGCTGAATGGGCCTTATATTGAAATTAATAGGGAAAAAAGGTGGTGTGGACACACTGCCATATAAACAAATTACCTATATAACAGGAATTCACTTAAATGGGCTTCACTTTGTGTGTGTGTGTGTGTGTGTGTGTGTGTGTGTGTGTGTGAGTGAGTGAGTGAGTGAGTGTGTGTGTGTGTCTGCATTATAGCTTTCATTATGTCCATTGTTTAAAGCCCAACAGAACTAGTCATATGTAGTTCATACTGGTTTCACCCACACTTTTTACAAACGAATCAGTCAGGGGCTTTTATTATACTGCAGTAACCTGCCTGTCTCCTTTTGTTGTTTTCTTGTACTCGGAAAAAATGAGCAGTGTTGTAATTTCCGTTGTTTCCTTGATTACCCCATTTTACTGTGCAGGTGACTCACCTGTTTTACCTTGCCAGTTGTTTTCATTACTTGTTTATCCTCCAAACTTTATGAATGAGTGTCTGTCTAGTCGAATTGTCATGTGGCATTCTGTGCTGGGTGTTTGGAGACACTTGTTAATTCAGACAGCCAGTCTGTTTTGTTGCATTTTAATTTTGACAATATGTTAATTTTTGTTTTCAGTTTTTCTCTTTTTTTCTTTAGCCTCACCATTAAAACCCACTTGATTTTCACACACACTTTAGCTCTGTACTGTCACACAGGACTATGCCAAAACAGAGCTGGGACCCGAGTGCAGAATAGCTCCATTTGTCAAAGGCAGCGCCATGACAAAAACAGATGACCGCCCACAGGTCTAGAAGAGCAGTTCCAGGAGACAAAGGTGAGGAAGCCTTTAAGGTCAGTCCAATGCATAAACAACACGAAGTGAAAACACAGGGGAGTGGGATGGAGGGGTCAAAGGTGGGGCAGGGTTTAGGCTAGCGGGAGGAGACACAGCAGGGACATTACAGTGTTTAGTATGGTGAGAGGAACTCAAAACTTCGCACTGATGAGTGGAACTGCACAGTTTAAATACAGTACTTAACGAGACCTCATTTGCAATCAGTGTTTGAGGGGTGTGGCTGGCTGTGAAAAAAAAACAGCTTTCAAGCACTTTCTCTGTGTTGCAGAATTTACAAACCTCTGTAATTTGTATATATTTATAAATTAATTTTACTGCATTTCATCTACTAGTCATCACAATGTTCAGCATTGCATTGGCTTCCTGTGCTGTATCAGTTTATTCCACCATTTTATTTTATTTTATTTGCTTATTTTCGAGCAGGTGTAGTACAGCACATTCAGAGCAGAAACTGGACATTAAACTTTATCTTACTGCCAGTCAGTTTGTCAAATGATCTTTACAGAGTGCAGAACAGTAGCCTATAAAACAAACAGATCACAGATTTAGTCTCCAGTTGAAAACATTTAATCTGAAGTCTGACACACGGATGCTCAACACTCTAATAAACAAAAAAAGATAAGCACTATCTAGATAAGCTACGTCTTATACAAGTGGTACCCTGTATCATACTGTATTTTAGCACCATGTTACCCTTGGGCTGTTATACTAAACAGGACTGCACAAGGAACAGAGGGTTATTTTCACTGCTTGCATGTGTCCGCTTCAGCATGGAATGGCTAAGAATGTCAATTAGGTATAGAGTGATGCCATGACTTAACTTCAGTTAAATATCTGCAAAGCTTATTTTAATTGTATAATATACTGTAATCATTTAATGATGAAATATGACTCAGGCTCTTGATTAATGTATTGTACAAAACAATCCAAACTGCATATAGGGGATTTGAATATAATTAATACAAGTAATTAATCTGGTATATAGGAATCTCTCATTAATTTAACAAGTGGCTACACTAGTAAAGGTCATGAAGAACTGGTAATCATGCCATTGAATGTCACTTAACATAGGCTGCAAAATAAGATTCCCTCATAACACCTTGTTAGCTAGGTGCACGAGTAATCATTTAGAATGCAAACTTGCTTCCACCTTTCCTGGCCACAGAGGTTCCTCCCAGATTTTTACTGAAAACCACCTTTGGCCGCTCATTAGCAGCATAAGACATATCTGTTTAATAAAAGGCTTCACTTTCACCTTTGAAGAGGCAGAGCTGGGATTAAGGTGGAGAGAACTGCCTCGGCTGCGCCAAGCGTCACAGGCCTGCCGGGTTTAATTAAAGACAGGCTGATAACAGACCGTCCCCTGATGAGGACCGGGCCTATGTGAGACGAAAGATGGAATTAAGGCTCCCTCACCTTAATGTCAGACTGACAAAAGGCTAATGTGACGGTTAACAGCTGCCACTGGACCAGTTGTGGTGTGGCCATATGAACTGTGCCTGCAGGACTGGCCAAAAGGCTCCCGTTGTCATGGCAACACGAGGGCGCATGCAAGGAGAGACGGGGTAATGAATTTTGGTTATAATTAAAGTTGAAACACGGGAAACTGCAGTAAGCCCCCTCCCATCGACACAGTTTAAATCACGCTGTTAACGTTACTTAATATAAGTCCTCGGATGAATGTCACACCACTGCTTCGTTGCTGTATTGTACTGGCACAAAAAGAGTTAGTTGTTGGAACTGTTTAAATTTGTAAAGGCTACATCCCCCCTGGATACCATGGTAAATCAATGTTACTTTCACATATGAGTCACATGCGTGAACATAGGAATAACAGATGAAATATCAGTGTCAGAACCATGTAGGAGTTGAATGAAAAGTAAATTGGTCTGAGTAGCTTACTGCACTGGATGCTTAAAAAAGGAAGGAAAAAAGAACACATAAATACCCAGCATAAATAAGCATTTGTACCCTTTATAGATCATACTGGCAGAGTCTCCACGGCAGCCTGGACAAACAAAGACTTCTAGCTGGGCTTGCAGCTGCTTTTGAGATAAACGTGTAATCTTCTCCACCATTTGAGCTTTAGAAAAAAATCCTTGAAGCCAGTTCCTCTGTTTGGGCTGTTAGTCTTCTAAGACAGTGTTTCTACTGAGGACCAGCTGAGGAATGGTGGATTGTGGTACCACTGATCTCTTAAGCCTCAGTTTGATGGAGGTGTTGAGTCACCTTTGATCACAACATGACGGTCATTTCACTCACTCCTCTCAGTCTGAGTGCAACACGGTTTTTGCTGGTCTATCAAAAACTTATAAGCTAACAAAGGCTTTTTTGCTTTTGTTTGTAACTGTACACCTTAAATGTCTCATTGCTAATGACAACACCAACAGCACTGATTGCCCATCACACAGCAGCCTGATGTAGGACTATCTTAGACTTTGTCTTACATGTTCTGCTATGCAGCTGTGATGATTCCACTCGTACTTATTTCCTTATTGCTCTCCCTTTCTGGATTCTGAATAAGGTTATCACGTTACAATTCATCAAGCTCCATCATTTTGCCCTGAGATCTTCCCTCTAACACTGCCCTGAAGGAGTTGTCATGCTGGAGGCTGTGTGCTATTTCCTCTTCTTAACTTTCAGCTCCGTTAAGATGGCTTTGTTTCAATTATTGACTATTTTGTTGATTTAGGTCTACATATCAATTTGGACTATGCTGCTCAAAGGGTGCAAATGAGCTTGGAGTGGGTAGTTAATGTTCTCCCTGTGTTTATATAGGTTCCCCCAAGGTCATTCTGTTTCTTTAGCCACTCTCTGTGCATGTTGTGTGGGCAAAGTGAAGTGTTATATATATTATATGCAGTATATAAAATCATCATATGCATGTGTAATTGGTCCATAATGGACCATACAGGCATTGCACCATGGGGAACCTAAATGTATGAAAAGGTTATTGGAAATGGTGGACGTGCCTCAGCTGAAGGCGTCAATGGCTCTGGCCTTTCATTGACCTGATCCCCCATCTCCCCAGCCCTTTCACAGCAATGATTGTTTTATACTGCCATCCTGTTATTTAAAGTGTGAACTTCCATCTTCCAATAACAGTCTGAGTGTTCTTTCAGTTGCCCATTAGGAATGCTAGGCACGCCTCTACCTTTTGCAGTGCATCAAGCAATTGCACCCGTCATGGCAGTTAACACAATAACGCGGAAAAATCCTGATCGGATCAGCAGTCACCGCCACACCAGTGTGCGCTTGTTAAATTACAGCTCTGCTGTTGTTCAGTCAAGTCTACATGAGTCAGAGAAGGTTTGGCGGTGATCATTGCTCCATTACCCAAAAGAAGCATTACCACAGACCGTGAACTCGACTTACAATTCTGGATTTTACGTGCAATACAGTGTCACTATACCACCTGATTATAGTTTTTAAGTGTCCTTATTTTATAAAAGTAATGTACCACTGTCATTATTAAATTACATATCCTTTACAAAAGCTGTTGCACTAAAACACAAAACCATAGTGCTGTACATGTAGTGTGTGTGTACCAGTAACGTTGTAAAAGGGGTCACTAATGCTATTCAGAAGTTTATGATTAATCTTTTTAGGGTATATGAGGACTTTCATTAATATAGGGACAATTTTTTACAAAGTGGGAAATAGAAATTTAGCCTTTTTCTCTCTCTGTCATAGACCATAGTCAGCAAATGATTGCTTTACACAGTAAAACATAAAGACCTCTCAAACTTGGCTGTGGACAGAATGTTGTTAGAAATGCAGATGCACAGCGATGTCTCTATACCATAAGAGTAAGTCAGGAGTTCTCAGGAAGTGATATGCAGGTACCCCAGCAACCACAGTCACCCCTTGTCCTGGGGAATGCCTTCAGGAGTATCAGTCACAGCCCTTCCATTGGATGATACTTGACTTGGCCCTCCCATTGGACGACACCTGTCTATGTCCTCCCACTGGATTGTGTATGTGAGCTGCGACTCTGCATTAATTATGATGGACACCGAGCTGACTGCATTTCAACCCTCTGCCAAAGCTACAGATGGATTGCGTGTCCCCCCCCACATTGACGATGGTGACCAGCGGTGATGTAACCTTGGCAGGCTTACGGGGACTCTCAATAATCAACTAGGGGCTGCATTTCATCACAGAGAGCATTACTAATTCAAAGGCCCTAGTTATAAACCTGCACACTCTAACAAAGCCAGCAGGGTCCTATCATTTCTGGGAAGAAAGTAATTCTAGGTTGAATTTCCTTTCCAAGGGCATGGATCCCGATTCATGCATAGAATACATAAATGTTAGTTATGTTTCATGTAAGTTAAGGTTTGAGTAATGTGAAGATGTCACTAGGGCTGTGTATTACAAATTCAGTGGCTTACTCTTTGTGAAATACATTTAGAGTAAAGATTATTAAGCAAAGATTTTATTTTTCCATTAGCACTTCATTTCTATTAGCATCTCTGACCTATTGCATGTATAGCATAACCTGTTTCAAGTGAATATCTTTAGAAAGTGATTTGTAAAGGCATACTGCTGTGTACGTAGGATCATTCTTGAAACTAAACTGTAGCCAATTCACATGTTTAGCTCTATTGTAAGGGCATAGCAATAAATGTTTCTTAATTCTGATCTTAAGTCATGCTGGTTTTATTTTTTAAGATGAGGTTTATTCAGGTTTAAAAGTTGTTTTAACAGCCTGCCCTTGAAGGTGTCATTGTGATTGTAATTTGAATGTTTCACTTACTGCTTGAAAAAGACTTCAGCAAAGACAATTTTAAGGGATAGATTTGGTTTCTAGGGCAGATGTACCATTCCAGTCAACTTGTCATTCTGTCTGTATTCTACATGTGCATTAATTCTTTTTAATATTATAAACAAATGAACTGAATAGAAAATATGTTTTTAAAATTTTCAGCAATACTGCTTGTCTTATTTGTGTATTTGTTTAGACTTCAACCTCAGTAGTAGTTTGCTGGTAGATGTCAGGTAGACATTTGTTTAAAGACAATATTCACTGCATTCAAATGTTTTGGATTATAAATAAAATCACATGGCACAAAGAACAGATGATAATCTTGGTATTTTTATTTACTAAATAAAGGAAGACCCAACAAAACAAATGTTACTACTACTACTACTAATAATAATAATAATAATGATGATAATAATAATACAAGTTTTATCTAAAAGTGGGAAACTATGAATAAGTATGATAAACCTTAGCTGCAGAGGAAGTTGGTACTCTGTTGAGTGTGAAAATTTAACATTGTCAAACGTTATATTATTTTTTGTGGGAATAATATTTGTCACTTCGTGTTTTACTGATGTAAATTATCAACAAAATTTAAAATTTTAACCTATTACACCATTTTCAAAAAACTTTTCAATATCACCTCAACACATTGTCCTTGTTATGAATGTTATAACAACCTGTAAACAAACTCATCATATTAAACACATATGTGCTGAATTAGCTATGTTGCTTGCCTGCATCAGACATTAAGAAACTTAAAAGAAAAATTAAGATAAAAAAGAAACTGGTTCCCATGCAAAATTTAACCAAAACCACAAAAGCAGTCATTGTATCAATACAGGTATGAAAACAACATGAAAGCTAATCTGCAACATTTGACATTGTTATTTGGCTGTAATCCTACACATTTTTAAAGGTTTTTTAATCTTATGATCTCCTGTCAAAGAAAATTAGGAATTTGCATTTTGGATTTATTTGGATTTTTTTTTGTCTCTTCTTTTGAACATATTTCGCCATCCTTTAAAAAGGATTTAGTTTTTTTTTATACAATCTTGAAAAATTATTGTATTTTCCACCTCTTTAGGCTGTCCAAAAAAAAAAAAGAATTGCATGGCATAGACATTTTAATATAAAATTTTTGGTTTTGGTGGTGTTTACGAACTGGTGTTGTTATTGGCAATAACCATACAACTAACTGCTTAATTTAGGGATGATTGTCACTCTTCTTCCCATCAGCTCACAGAAGCCAGATTATACCAAAGCATAACATATAGGTGATTTTCAGCTGGGAACACTTAATGATTTGACCAAGGAATTACTTCGAAGGATGGAGGTAATGTCCTTTCAAAGGGCTTTGCCAGGAAAGTCCACGTCTTCATGCTGTCAACAGGGCTGATTTCCAAGCTGTTTGACAGCACAGCTTAGCCACAGGGGAGAGACAGGTTCCAGGTAAATTTTTGGAAAGATCCTGTCTGCATTGCTCTCTGGCGCGCTGGGGGTGTGGGGGTGGGTTTGCTCGTGCAGTGGCCCTGCTGCGCATGCTGGGTCCTACTGTAGGGTAACAAGAACTGGCAGATCGCCATTGAACTTGGCAGGTGTCATTTGGCATCAGGTTTCCACTGATCTGGCACTGACTGCGTTCTCCTGTGACATTGCACTGGATCCCAAGTGTGAGAGCTGATCAGAATACCTGGTCTCACCTGGCATGTGTGATGTGCCAGTGAGACATTCTTTCTTAGCACACCCTGTAGCTTACTAACAACACAGACATGTATGTGAACAAGCAAGTTGCATGTTCAGTTACCGTACACAGCTCTAGTACGAGATGAACTAATTCTGAAGAATAATCATTCTTCTTACCCATCTCCTCTATTTTTTTCTTTTTCTTTTTTTCACATCCTTTGGTAATTTTTGGCTGTTTCTTTTTACGTTTTTCTAGTTCATACAAGACCTACGTTTTATATGTTTATGTTGTATGACTTTGAGATAACTGCTTGACTTAATCATGTGCACTTTGATGATAGGACAGCACTTACTGTTAGTTAGATTCTCTGATACTGTTTGACCTTGTTTGTGACACGCACATGTACTCTTATTCATTGTAAGTCTCTTTGGACAAAGGCGTCTGCTAAATGAATAAAATGTAAATGTAAATGTAAGTTTGATTAAGATAAAATGAGACTGCAGTGATGTCTTTACACCCTATGCTCTTATATAGCTGCATTATATATTTGTGACAAACTATGGTAACATGCAGTTTTATTTTTCTTGCATTATAGAACTTTAAATCATAAGTAAAAAATTTACCAAGGTGAAGTACGTGGTGCAAAACAAACTTTTTCACACTTTGTCTATTTTTTAAAAACATTTCTAATGCCTTCTAATTCACTGAATGCTTGTATCTGATACAAGCAACAAAGAATTAAAATGTTATTTTATTAAATGCTGCCGATAATAACTGTCAATAAATGTTTTCTGGTTGGAAGTCAATTTTGTGTCACACTTCAGTATCAACGTTACCGTCAGCTAACGACACAAAGAAAACACATGGAAATATTTCTAGAAACTTGGAGCTGTCACACACTTGGCAATTTACAAACAGATTTATTGACATACACACGAAGGTTGGTAGAAATTATGTTAATAAAGAGGAAATTACATTTTTGGTGTCAACGTAAATCCACACTAGATATCACAGCACACCATAATTAACTGTAACACGTCTTGTTGAACAACGCCAAAGAACATATATGCACATCAACAAGGATGACCATAAATTATGGATAGTCACTCTTGCTATTCCCAGAGTCTGGCTGGCTTGCTGATTTTTGTGTTACTTATGGGAATGGCTTACAGCCATTTCCAATAAACCATAAATCAACACATACCCAACTGTAATGTTGGTTAATACTCAATTTTCCACCTATTTTAATTTCATAATGGATGTTTTCGAGTGAGGTAATGAAACACATGATCCCACACAAGCTGTCACTCGTGCATGGTCAAATATTAAGTGTGTGGTGTAATAATTCAGGGCAATCTGACATTGATTGATGCAAATCAGTGTCTTACAGCTTGCGTCTCATGCTAAGTCTAGCTTGTGGCCTTTTACAATGAATAAAATATGCCATCGGCTGTTGAATGTGTATTGGATTCAGCCTAGCCATGCTGTTTTTGAAGGGGCTTTTTCTTTCCTGCAACATGCAGCCAAGCGTTAGTTTCCTTAACTGCTTTTGTCATCACATGTAGAGAAACAAATGATGAACGCCGATAATTTAAATGATAAAAAAAATTTGCCTGAATCATCCTTTTGCAAAGGAGACAAAACAAGGAAATGAAACTACACGAGTCAGTGAGGGAACCATGTAATTTCATCTGCTGCCAGAGCAAAAATTTCTGCTGCAGAGGATGATTCACTAGTCACTCAACTGTCGAAGTTGAACCAAAGCAGACAGAAACAGATTTGAGAGACAAAGGCTTTTGTAAATGAAGTTCAAAGGTTGAGTTTCCTGACAAGGCATTGTGTTTTAGTTATACGTGAAAGAAATGTACGAGCATACAATAATGAGGGCTGCAATTACCAGCTGTCTTCAGTCTTCAGTCAAAGCATTATTGAAATCTAAACTACATTTATAACGTCTTCGCTGATGGTGTGGAAAAAGCAGGGGTTTACATGAGGGATTCCATTCTAGTGACAGACATGCATTGACAGTTGGCGCAGAATTTAAGTCTGTTAATAAACCGACTAATAATTCACTAACAGCTACTTTGGCACTATTATGTCAGCTGGGAGATTCTTGTTGGAGACACAGTTTGCTGCTGAGCAGGATGAAGGTGAAGATTTGCCAGGATATTAAATAGAACTGATGTCTACTGTGTTCCTCTCTTCAAAATGAACTTTATTTATGTCTTGCCACGCTTGAAGCAGAAATCTCTAAATAGTGCAATAGACGGCAATCTGATGTTTCGTTAGCTCTTTTAGCTTCTGACCTCCACCAGTTGTGCTTTCACAACTGAAGCCTGCTGCTGTTTATGTAGTGCCTGATTTGGTAAAGGAAAGGCTGGATTTTCTTTGGTGTCACCTGTCCCTAACACACATATTCATTTACCAAGAGCTGCTCATTATATATGCATGGCTCAGAGGACATGACTTGTGTACAGAACAGAGACCTTTCAAGGGAAAATATTCAGATGTTTTTTAGACAAATTTTTACCGGTTAAATTACAAGGAGGAATTTCGGCCTAAGGAATCTGATGATAGATCTGTAGATATTTGATAGATTTGTAGAAGTTGTCATTATAAATAATTTGAAATGAGACGGTGCATGGTTGTCCTTCCAGGGTGAAATGGCTTTTCACTAAATCTTATCTTAGTAAGATTAGTATATATAATCATGTAAAGGGCCACACTTTTGAAAGTCCTCAGCATCATGTTCAAAGTTTGGAAGCTCTCCTACATTCAGCTGTATTTTACATAAACAAACGTCTATCTGACGAAAAACAACAGGCTTCTTCAGGTTCAGCCTTAAGCTCAAGCTGCTTCGTTTCCCCTCTTTCTTATGGGCCACAGACAAGTTTACTGTCCAGCTTTCTGCACTACTGTTCAGTTTTCTGCAATGGGAAGGTACGGTCGTACTGGCTACATGTAATGCAGAGCTGCCAAAACAAGTAAAAGTGTTCTGATGGTGTTCTGCTGGAAACAACGTTCACATTAAGATTTTTTCCAGCTTGCGTATGCATAGTGGAAATCTAGAAAAACATTTCAGAGTGTATCAGTAATGAATTTCGAACAAAACAAAAGGAAACTCAAGAGCACAATAACATGTGTAACACAGGAAGTGGCACAGCGTCTCATTACCACAACGAGTATGACAATGGAGAAAAAATACAACAGGCAGCACTAAACTGGCACAGGTTTGCTTCACCTGAAAAGGTGTGTGGAAAGACCCAGTGCAGAATTCTAAGCATAGCATGTTCAGTACAGGTGTAGGGCTGAACATGTTGTCATAGGCAACTGTGTACTGTAGTGTCAAAGGCTATATCAGTCTGACCAATGTCTAAGAAGGACATGAAAACTTGTTATTGCTACAGAAGCCTCGCTCCTTTTCCTGTTGTGGAATGGAAGTTTGCTGTCTTTCTACAAAAAAGCTGGTGTGGTGATGATGAAAATCCCTGTGTTATGACTGACCTGTTGGTGACCACACAGGCTCAGAGACTGCCGTCTCATGTACAGAGATCCCTAGTGTGCCTGTCCATGTAAGGAAAGGCTGTTGTCTGACCTGAAGGAATGTTGTCGGGCATTTTGTGATTGCCAGTGGGTGGCTTATTCGTGACCCTTGGTGTAGTGCATTGGTCTAACAGAATCACTTTCCACTCTTCCACTCAACACCGTGTTTAACTGGTGCCTCCTCACAGACTGATTTCAGAGTTCATCTTTTAAAAGTCCACAATGTCATTGTGCTTTTGTGGAAATGGTATCATGTTATGCTCCCAGCTAAACCATGGCTTCTTTTTACAGTGCTTTAAACTTGCATCTGTATGTGTACGTGTGTGTGTGTGTGTCTGTGCGTGCTTGTGCATGTCTGTGGGGCATGTTGATGAGCCAGCTGAATGTTAAGTAAAAACAAGCCATGCCTTTATTAATTTCATCAGTTTGAACATGCTTGAATATGGCATGTAACATTTACGACTAATATGGTTCTTAGACAGGCTGTTTCATCCCCCTCAATGTACACAGGATATGTCGTTTTTAGTATACTTATAGTTGTGTTGTAATAACATACTGAAAAAACAATACTGCAATATAAGATGTTGTGTTAAAGACTTTACCAAGGATACTGAGGACAAGGAAGGTTTTACTGTCAAATGTAATCTTGTGTGCATATGTACACACACACACACACACACACACACACACACACACACACACACACCCAAAATGCACAGGACACAAATCTGTCAAGCTGTTTAAAATTAAATAATGCTTCTGCTGCAGCAAAATAAATTCTGTCTCACTGCACATCCCTTGCACTGAGAACAAAAAGGTTTCCATGGCAACAGTCCAGCCTGCCTGTGTTGGGTTTCTCCAGTTCACAGTTGTGATATCAAGAATGCCTCCATGTGTTGTCATTGTTTCTTGGGCAACGCAGCATGTCTTACAGTGTGAGACAAGTCATCTACCTCACACAAACCTAGTAGACACCAGCAATACGATCAAACTGTATCTTTTGCAGGTATTAAACAGACACTGGGAGGTTGTTCAGGTTTTTAATAATAATATCAGGTATGAATATGACTGTGAAAACATAGTGTGCATATATTTTCACATTGATGTGCATTTTTGGTTATACCAGCTTGTGTCACTCTGGAAGACACAACAGGGAAATCAGTCAATACAGAGTAAACACTTTGTTTCTGGCTTTAAAATTTTTTTTTGACTACGGTATCAGATAAAAAATTTCTTTAAAAACTGAACTAGAGTATTGCTATTTTGTAATGTTTTCTTATTTATGCCTCATTCACGTAACCTTCACGTTTTAATATATTTATGAGTAATTCAATTTTTACATTAATATCATGCCTTCGCATTTTAGCTTTATTCTACTTGAATTCAGAATGTTTGTAAATATTGCTACAACTTTGGGAAATTTTTATACAAGCACCTACACATGTGTACATAATTTACATACACTGCCTGGGCAAAATAAAAGTCACACATTTCGCTGGGCCGCCTTTAGCATTGATTACGGCACATGTTCTTTGTGGAGCTGTTTTGACAAGCTCGTGCAACAGCTCCGCATAAATTTTCATCCACATCTGCACTCATTTTTTACAAGTATCTTGTAGTGGTAATGAGTCAAACCACTCTAAAGTGTTCTCCAGCACATCGTCAAGGTTTACAAGGAGGTTAAACTCAGGACTCTGGTGGCCAGTTTCATGTGTGTAAATGACTTTTCATGCTCTTTGAACCCCTGTTTCACAATTTTAGCCCAGTCTTGGCAGTGTCATCCTGGAATATGTCCATGTTGTCAGGGAAGAAAAAATCCACTGATGGGAGAGCCCGGCCATTTGGTGGGTTCAACCTGGTGGTTCAATGGGTAGCGCATCAGGCTGGGATGCAGAGGTGTCCTGGTTTGAATCCCAGCCCAGCCTCCAGGTGTGTCCTTGCACAAGACACCCAGTGCTGGGTTGTTGTCTCCTAATGTGGCTAAGCTTAGAACAGACCAGTTGAAGCAATACCGGATAATAACACTGCCTCCAAAGACACAACATGACTTTTTTTGGCCAGGAAGTATATTTATAAATTACATACATACACATTATGCATAACATTTGAATAACAAGTATGTGCATAATGTTTGAACACTGTGTTGAGGGGCTGCCTCAGGGTCATAAAGGTAAAAGTGTTCAACCAGTTGCATTAGGCCTGTCCCTCTCTTTGCTTTTGGCATTCCTGCTCATCTCCGTGCCCCTGTGGAATCTCCAGACAGCGAGCTTATGTGGTCAGGCGGCTGGTATGGCCAGCCCTGCCGCTGTGAACACTCCTCTCTGAGCCCTCTGCCAGTCACAGCGAGCTGAAGCTTGCGCACCATGCCAACACCAGCTGTTACAGCAGATGCTGGCGCTTTGGCGCGCAGGCTGTGATATGATCTCCTGCGTTCGATCTGCACGCTCGCCAACCAGCTCCAGCACGCTCGATCAAAGGGGTTCTGTTCGAAAAGGGGGCGTGTCTCTACACATGGCCTAACAGACAATAGAGTGTTCTGCCTGACTCGTCTGATCTCATTGATCAAAGACTACTTGGCATTTCACACAGGCTTTGATTAAGCGAACCACAAATCAGATGTTTGGATACCAGTCGACAGCGTTGCCATTCAGTACTGGCGGGGGAGGCACAAAGAATGCAGCTTTGTGTTTGGCTGCTCACGGCCACTTTTATTGCCATGGTATATGAAACTTGAGGAAGGCAAACAATACATGAATCAATGTTAGCCTACTGTCCCATAAGAAAACAATCATAAAATAATGCAATAGTTAAACATCATATAATGATTAATATTGTTTATACTCCAAGTATGTTTATTTGGTATATACAGCATTGACTGCTAACACAAAGCAATACAGGTTCAGATGTTTACTCTTAAAAATGTTTGGTTTTTGTAAAAATTGATCTACATGAAACAATTCTTAAAACATCTTCACAGCACAAACATAAAATATAAGAATACACACAGCAAACGTGTCTTTAAAGAAATGTTTATTTATTGATTTATCTGTAAATAAAAAGTTTTGTCAGTAGCCCATCCCCTCTGTTAGATATATACATTGGCTTACTGATAATGTCGACATCCTGCATTCTGTCAAATGCCAAAGTGGCCAGCCAACCTAGATTGTGGATGGCTGTAAGACGTACAATAAACAAAATAAAACAGACAATATGTACCCGCTGTGTTCAACTTAAGCAGTTTTGTTTGTAGACCCCTCCCCCCGACAAAAATATTTGGTTTGTAAATGGTTTGTCCAGCAAACCCTACCCCCCATACTAGTACTTAAAAATTCAAAACAATTTTCAAATCCCAGTCCATCCGCAGACATGTATAAAACTCACAGACTTTTGCATTTACAAGCTGGGACTGACAGAGTAGCTACAATTGTGTATACAGGACATATTAATGACATGCCTTAAAAACATATCACATGTTTATGGGTTACCAAAAAAAAAAGAACTTTGATTTCAAGTACAATAAAGAATATGCAACAGAGATACTGTAATGATTTCTTTTGTCTCTAGCATACAGATTTGCTCCTGTCCTACTTACGAGCCAACTCAGAGCTCTCCATTGCATTTCTTAGCAACTCTAAATTTTTAATTTCTCTTTACCATTCATCACTACTTTATTTCCGCCAGTGCTACATTCCATTCAGAGCCATTTTTTAAAGTTATCACTCATCAAAATTGAGGTAGTGTGTCAAGAAAACCAACATGGCCTCTGTGATGCCCATCCTTCTATCCAAAAAACTGTGTTCTTACTGGACAGCTGAATACGTTCATTTACATGTGTGTAAATGCTCCTAATGTACTGACGACTCGCCATCAACAACTTCCCTTACCTTGTGCTGTATGCCTCCACACAAATCACTCAAGGTTAAGCCTACTAGGATAAACAGTTACAGAAAAACGTCTGTACATCATGTAAGAATAATTAGCACTTATTATTACTTTGATGACTTGAATGATTACGTTATGACATGTTAAAGTACCCACAAAAGAGAAGGCAAGTGGACTGGCACGTTCCAGTGTTTGAAGACTTAAATAAAACTTTTGAAGAAAACTTGAGAAGGGGCAAATTTGAAAAATATCATGTAAGATTCAAAGTAAGCTATAAAGTGTGGCTTTGAATTCATACTGATGTTGCCCACTGTTCTTTCTAAATTGCTTTTGAAAAAGAGCTTAGCTCCATATCCAATATTTCAGTCAGTCATCTTCTGTACTGCTACTTCCTGTTAAGGGTTACAAGGAAGCCCAGAGTCCAACCCAGAACACATAGGGCATGGGACACCAACACACCACAGGCAATTTGGACACATCAGTCCACCTAACCTGCCTGTCTTTGGACTGTGGGAGGAAACCAGAGAACTCCCACCAAGCACAAGGAGAACATACAAACACCACACACACACACAGATCCAAGGCAGGAATCAAACACCAGGCCTGGAAGTGCAAGGCAACAGTGCTAATCACCACACCACTGTGCCATTCTGCATGACGTCATAAACATGAAAAATAGGAGGTAGGAATACAGACGCTGATACCACAAAAGAAAACAAATACATTTAAAGAGTGATGTTGAATGCAGGCCTCAGATTAGAAAAGGAAATTCACAAACAAAACTATTTTTTAATTGTGAAACATCAGTGTTTGTTAGGTTTGTTGTTGTACAGAGCCTTAAGGCAATATCTAAAACCCCATGCATATGACCTCAGCATATTTGAATGTTTTTCTATTTAAAATTTAAACATCTCCACACAACTCCAATGACAGGTATCCGCCACTAAAATAAGTTCCCATTGTAACATGTTAAAGAAAACTCATTCAATGTTATTCTGGATTGAAATAACTATACTTACATAAATGACTAGAAGCACATTTTTTTTCATTAAACTTGCAGTGTATATGTCATCAGCAGCTTTTGGAGACAATTTGGAATATCTGAATGCCTTTTGAACTTTCAGTATAGTTCTCTCCATCATGGTGGACAAAACAACCATTCTATAGGGAAAACCTGAAATCCAGATGCAAGATATCAAGCAGACATGCCAGTCATAGGCTAATGTTAGTCTTCATCTCTGTCGCATTAGGAAAAGAGATTGGAGGAGCAGATTCCCAGGGACAGAAGCGAGGGATTTATAGAGGGTGAACCCATGCAACAAAAGCTGTAAGTCAAGGGGTTTTGTCAGCCGAATGATTCTCTAAGATGTGAAATAAAACCCTGGTCACTGACTATGGATGACTTCTTCCTAGAGAATTTATAGTTTAATAAGCCACAGTGGGCAGCACTTGGCAAATGCTATTAAGGTTAGAACCACATTTCGCCTGTATTTTGTTCCTGCCATGTCTCAGCAGGCTATGACGGACAGCTGATCATTGATTCCCCTGCTTTGTAGGAAACAGGAAAAAAGAGATAAAATCAACACACTTGTGCTGTGTGATGTATCTGTCAGCTAAGGCATATGGCGAATTCTCTTAATTTAATGAAAACTGGCTAATGCTAGAGGTCATTGGGTCATTTTTTTAAAGGCAAAGAAAAATAAATAATGTTTGGGCCAAAATAAAAATGGCACATCATCTGCGAAACCACATCGCTAATTCATAATTACTTTCCAGTCTCAGGGGGTGCCATGCAAATCATGTGCTGGTCATGACCTCGAGATCTATTGGAGATGGTAGCAAAGCCATCTGAGTGACTTCAATCTGATTTGTCTTATTAATCATTATATAATTATGAAACGATTTCACAATTTGCTACTGTCATGAATGGTTATGGTGTTAATAAATTCAGGATGGCACCCGTGAAGCCTAGTTTTCAGTGACTTGACTTTCCTTTTAAATTACTTTTAAATGACTGCTTTGTGTACAATTATGAAAAAGGCCTCTTTCATTGATTTAAGTTATTTTTGAAGGACAAAATACCACAGAGATATGTTTTCTGAAGCTTCATTTGGTGTGCCATTCAAATTTTTATTTACTAAAAATGTGATTTAATTTCACATAATAATGAAATAACTTGTGATGCAGAATATAGAATTACAGTCTACAATCATTCCTAAGAGGTTTCAATAAGGTATCATTCATACATTTTATAAAAAGTTCAAAAGGCTCAGTATTTAGACTAAAAATATCTTTGTAAAATTAAAACTGTTCTACAAGTTAAATTGTAATCATTTTGGATGAATTCATCCATCCTATGTACATGTATAAATCCTATATTTTATCAAAAAATTATTTTTCTTGATAATATCAATACAAAATGCACCAGAGACATTTTTTCTGCTTTTTAAGACAAGTTTTTAAATTGTTGTTTTCTATATTCTACAAAATATAGCATATTGTTTGGCCTTAGGAAACATCATTAAAATACAGATTCTTGCCATTCTATCCCAGCAATTGTTTTGTATCAGATGTATAATTTTGCAGTTGTTTACTATGTCATTGCCTTGCACCTACCTGTACATCAGTGGGTACACAGAACTCAACATGTTTAAAAATCATAGCAGAAAGTGGGTGTTTTTATTTGTACAGCCTGTAACTGTAGGAAACACCCAAGTGGCAGTCCTTTATCTTCACAAATTAGACTTTCTCTGATAACCTCATAACTTGCCAGGGTCTCAAAAGTGTACCTCACCCAAAAAACACAGCCCTAGAATCTGACTAATGTGTAATAAACCACTGATTTTGTGGCATAGTCTATTGTCTTCTGTCTGTTGAACATTTTTAACAACTTGCCTTCAACAGAGCACTGCCTGTGTGGTGTTCTCACTGTACTCATTTCTTTATTAATCCAACTAGACAGAAAATAAACTTAAAATTAACTGCATTGTTTCAGTGATGGCATTATGTACAAACTTTCACTGCCAGTCCAAAGTTTGTCTCAGTTGGTCAGGGAGGTTTTTTTTTAAACAATTTTCAACCTTTTAGAGTAACTTTTACTTTGAGGAAATGGAAGTACTTTAAGAATAAAAATACGTGGGAGTCCACTTGGACAATAAATTGGACTGGACCATAAACTCAATAGCACTTTAAGAAAAAGGCCAAAGCCAGCTTCACTTCCTGTGGAAGTTTACGTCTTTCAACGTCTGCAGCACCATGGTGTTGATGTGCTATGTAGCTGTGGTAGCCAGTGCTATCTTCTATGCTCTGGTCTGCTGGGGCACCAGCATGAATGTGGCAGTCACTAATAGAATTAAACAAATTAATTAAGAAGTCTGGGTCTGTTCCGGGAGTGATGCTGGACCCTCTACATGTTGTGGCTGAGAGGAGGATGTTGACCAAACTCCTCTCTGTCCTGGACAAGA